>JABASP010000192.1:0-69556 GCA_019776565.1 Sminthurinus signatus
TACCCTAAAATTGTACTAGGAAACGAATACTGTTAGGTTTTTAGTGTTTCGAGTGCACACGTTATCTGTATGAGCCTTTTGTGCCTTGTACCTTCATTTTATGCATTATTGATTATTTATGTATTCTGAATCCATGTTGTCATTAATCCCATAAATATTTCCAATAAATAAATAAATAATATTGAACTACCATGATGAAATGCCCTTGACTGTAGAATAATAATATGATGTATGTTGTATGTTTTATAAATGAGTATAATGTGTTACGGACAAAATAAAATGAGATAAGACTTTACATTTAAAATGGAAATGTTAAACGTTCGTCGTGTTCATTGTCAAGTATGGAACCAATTTTTGACAGGAATATTACATCATAATTCATAATATTTGTTATTTGTTATAATGAGGCATGTACAATGTACAATGTTACTGACAAAATGAAAAGGGAATAATAATCAATACCCGCTACATGCTCCCTACAAGGCGAAAATACAGCAATTGTAAAATACAAAGTTCCAAATTCCAAGTAAGTAAGTGCCTAGAATCTATAGATGTACAATGTACAACAAACAGCAATGTGTATAGGGGGAAATGAGATACTATCTGTTGTATCTACAATCGTGTGTCAAGTATCAAGTACCAAGTATCAACAATGTCTTATTTTTTGTTTTCTTTTGTTTTGTATAGTGTGTTAAGTGAACACGGTTTCTTCCTGACACTACACTGTGCATTTTAAATTTTTATGTTACATCATAACAATGCATTATGAAAATGATGTGGAAATGACCTAGTCAAGTCTAAAAATGGCTCGTACAGAGAGAAAGAGAGAGAGAGAGAACGAAAGTTTTATTGACCTTAGAAAAGAACGGAATCAAGTGAGGAATGTCAAAAGTACATTGTACATTGTACATACAAGATGTTTTGCTCAAATAGTAGGTTTGCATTAAATATGCATATAATTATTATTCCTAATACAATCACATGTTTGATTTGATTTCTGCGTCTTACTATGTACTATTTACTATGTACACAATTTCAACTGTGAAAGATCAAGGTATTATTTCTAGAGTTCAAGGAATCGATCGGCAGCTATACAATAAATAATAAATAATGCTTACAGTAATAGCTTTGATCGTTACATGAATAAGAAGTATTTTATACTGGAAATATGTACCTCTATATATATTCTGTAGGTAAAGAATACATAAAAGGTATCAGCAAAGGATTTTGCACATGGTTATATTTATATTTTATATTATGTAACATGTAACATAAAACACAAAGAACTGAGAACAACAATGGATGAAAGTGATGAGATGATGCATGGCTAAATCAGCGGAAATCATTGGATTTCTCGCTCTCATCCATCCATCAAAGATTGTCTTACTGTCTACTGTCTAGAATTTACTGCATCTTTTACTCGTTCAATTATTTACTATCCTATATCTATTCTTTCCTTCCTTGAATATCTTTTGTGTAACAAAATGGAATATAAAATACGTACTATTTGTACATACATATATTATGTACATCCACTTCTTTTTGTTGTACATTTTATACTTTTAGAACATGAAATTTGGATGGAATTTGGTCTTGGGTCTTGGATAACAAACAACAAAGTATTTAGGATTTTCAATTTAGTTTCATATCTTTTGCTCTCGAATCTCAAATCTCAAATCTCCAGTCATTAAATATTAAATCATGTATAAAAGACGGATCGAATGATACACACCGAAATCTAATGTTTCAAGTTTCAGTATTACATCACATTATCACAAAATAAAGTCTATCATGTAATGTAATATTGTTGAACGTGTAATATGTGCCAAGCTTCATTTGTCTGCGTATGTATATATAGGAAATAGGAAAATGGTGTACAATGTGTGTGTGTACAGTGTACAGTGTACAGCTATTAGGTATTATTATGTTGGCTCTCTATTTCTGTCGAGATATCTCTTTCTTCATAAGTCATAAGTCAATATTACATTGAAATTGTATAATAATATATGATAATACTCTGACTAGTCATGGTTCTTGATATTTGATATGAACTTTTGTACATAAGCAAGATAAAACGAATGTTGGATGTTTTTCCTTTTCACTGTGTATTCTGTGTAGGAATTGCTATGTACCATGTTTTATATCATATATCATATAATAATATGCATCTATGTACAATGTACATGTGAAGGAAGGCTCAATATTTCATTTACATGTTTGATTCATTTGTATTAAACATCAAATGTAGAGAATAGAGACGAATGAAAAATATATTTCTGTCCAAGTTTTGTATGCATATGTTTTGGTATTTTTAGCTTGTGTTTTTCTAAGACTTCGAACATCTAACATGCACATTTTCCTCAATGTATACAGTATAAATTGAGCAGTAAAGTATATATATATTATGATAAATGATTCGTACAGCCGTGATTCAGCCAATGCATTATTCATCACTTTGGTGTTATAATTTTCTCATCAAAAACCAAAATGCACCGATAATAAAATTGGTGTTCTGCAGACGAAGAACACAAAGCTAAAAATAAATATCCGAATTGCACTTAGCACTTAACATTACATATTACATGTAAAAGTTCAAAGGATTTTCTTCATCTTTATATGCTTTAATTATTACCATTGAAATGTGTGGACTCTAGATTCTGGACTCTGGATATTTCTTGTAAATTCCAGAAAAATGAAAACTGGAATTTTAGGTTCTAGATCCTATTTGACTTTTGGAGAAAAAAACGTAAAAATAAAGCAAAAATACATGGGAAAATCTTCTTCTGTACACAATACACAAGTTCAATAATCAATATTACAACAGTCCATAGTACAATATACTGATATTTAATGTTTACTCGCTCTTCATATTTCATATGTAGCAAGGAGTGGTACCTTGTGATAAGTGATAGTGTGGAAAAAGTTATTCCTTCTTGGACTATTTGCTCCACATTCCAGATTGAAAACATTGAAAGCTTTGTTCCCTTGTGTACAACTTACAACTTACAACTAAATCCAAATCCAAATCAATAAAAGGAAAGAAATTATGAACTTGTCTGTGTTTGACACTAGTTGGTTTTCTTGGTCTCCAGAGAATTTACTCTAGGCTCTAGAGCCTAGAGTATAGAGTATAGATATATACAGAGTATCACAAGTTCCAGAACCCAGAAGAGAGAGTAGTCAAGTCAAGACAAATCTGTACTATTTACTATTTACTACCAACTACCTAAAAAAAGTTAAATAATAATGGAGAGTCTAATACTGTAGAAAATATACTTTTTATCTCATTTATCCTCGTGTGTATATTGTACATTGTACACTGTACGTAAAATGTATAGTTTATAGTTTATGGAACATGAAATATGGAATCTGAATGATAAAAAATTACATAGAAAAAAATGTGCATGCTGGTACAGATTAATATGACATAAGACATAATGCAGCATGGACTATGGACTATGGACTATGATATGTTGGGGCAACAAACTACAGACTACAGAATACAACATACAACCACTTTAATGTTAAATACATTTTCACTTCAATCTACAATTCTTCTCCTGTGAGAGTGCGGTGTTTCTGATTTCTGTTTTCTGTAGGTATGCATTTTGTATATTTTGTATTTTGTATCTTCCTCTCCATTCCATAAGAATCTTGTATCTTGGCATGCACTTACTACACATATAATATGTACATATGAATGCGTCTGTAGTCTGTAGTATGCAGTAAAGGAGGAAAATGCACATATGCAGGCAGACAGAGGAGTTTGGAGTTGTAAGTAGTAACTAAAGTGAATAAGTGAAGAAGGCGTGGAAAAGAGAAGGATGCTGCTCTCGGCTCTTGACTGTAGATTGTACAATGTAGAATGTAGAATGTAGATACTCTAGTCGACTCTGTTCTTTTCTGCTCTGTTCAATTCAGTCAGTTGCTCAGTCTTGAATTGAGTGTGTGGGTGTGCAGAACTCCACGTGCCATGCCGTAGAGAACATAGAACCGCAAGTCCAATTTTGTAAACAGACTTCTAATATACACAACATACAACATACAACACACGTTTTCATACGGAGGAAAGTGAGAGTGAATGAGTGAATAAGTAAACGACACTCATTACCTTTATTATACACAAGACACAAGAGATACACCATCCAGAATCTACATAGAATCTAGATAAACATTCAAGTGCATATTTTTCGAGTAAATGAACTTTTGGCTTTGGCCCGAAAATTGGAATTTGACTCGATTAAAACCAGAGACCAGAGACTACTATATAAAAGAGAGTGAAGAGTCACTGGAACAAAGAACGGAAGAAAAGAGAAGAACAAACAGGAGAAACGACAAAAGATAATTAAATACAGGAGCAAGAGCAAGAGCTTCAAAATTACCTGCCTTTTGAATTTTGAATTTCCTGTATTATTTATTTATTAAAAGACTTGCAATTTCCCTGTGAACAATCCATGTTTACAGTTTGTATTATCATATTTAAAAGAAAAGCTGGAGCATCTTCTCTTTCTTCTTTCTTGTGTCTTCAATCTTCCTCTTGATTCTTGGTACAATAATATTTTGCCTTCATTCAGTGGTGTTTAGACACAGTGTGACTCAAGGTGACAACTTGACAAGTTTCTGGCTTGGATTACAAGACAGATAAGATCCGTCCTCCACTTTATCATATCAACAACCAACTAAACTAAACTCAAGTCAAGTCAAGACAACGGAGAGCTTCAGAAGAAGATAAAAACAAAAAAAGAACAACAACCTTTTGTTTTCCCTGTACACAGTTTTACATTTTACATATATTTCATCATCAGAAATAAGTTCAAAAAAGTGGTTGAAAATTAAGGATTCAGAAAAATATCATGTTTTTGAGATTGTGAATAAAATAAATACATTTGAAGAGAATATAAACTAAAATTTTAAATTTATTAACTCTTGTTGACTACCCATCTGTAATATAAAATACAGAAAGGAAAAACATTCTTTTGATGCCATTTGATTCAGCAGTACATTGTACTTTATACTTTATACATTTGTGAATTCGAACTGTAAACAATTTGCTAACGAACCACAACCACGTGTGACGACGGTGTAAAAGTCTGCTCTTTCTGTTTTCCCTTGTCTATGGAGACTGGTGAATGAAGGATGGAGAAAAAGTGTGTGAGTGCGTATAGTGCGTAGTGCGTACAAGTAATAAGTAAACTATACATTCGACTCGTAGTTTGTAGTTACATCTGTGTCATATAAATTGTCTCTTGACCTCTGACACTTTTATTAGTTGTTGGTTGAACAAATTCTAAACTTTATACTGTATTACAATATTATGCACTGCATTGTCTACTCGAGGAATTTATCTTTTTCCTCTCGATACATTTGAGCAAGAAAGAAAGAGTGGAGAGTGGAGTGAGGGATCATAAATAAATTGTGAACAGTCTATTGTGTGCTTCCTTGTTGTTCTTGTTCTTGTTTTTCCATCTGCTTCTTCGTCTTGGTTTTTTAAATCTGCTGCTGTTGTCATCATTGAATCGTCGTCCTCGTAACGGGGACTTGCTTTCTTCAGCATCTTCTTGTTGTTTATAAAGTGACAAACTCCAACACCTAACCTCATACTGTCAACAACAACAAGGAGAAGGAGAACGACAACGACAACGAAAACGAGCAACCGATAACACTCTGTAACAATAAACAATGTAAAAATCCCCATTAGTGTGAATTAAATTCATAATTTATACTTTCCATATCTGAATCTACATCTGAATCTAAATCTAAATCTGAACTGTGTATTGTGTACATGTAAATTTGACACTTGACACTTGACACAGCTCCAACTCGGAACAAGAAAAGCTATTCCCCACATAATATTTCAAAAAGAATGAGGATTTTTGAGGAGTTGACCCAAAAAATAAATATTATTATTATCCTCATCAAATTCGTCAACGTATCCATATCCATAAGCTATAAACTATAACGTAAAGCCCAATGTATAAATAGTAAATAGTAAATAGCAGATGATTGTAATTTATAACCCACATAATTGACTGTAAAAATCCTCGGAACAACATTGATATTTTTAGATGGAAATAGATGCACAGGGAGACTTTCAGTAATATCAATATCAATATTCAATACATGTGTTGTGTGTTGGGTGTTGGATGTTGTAACGGAAGGAATAAACAGTCTGTGGTCTGTAGTCTGTAGTCTGTAAGTTTTTGTTATTTGTTATTTTATTGACTCTCGTAAAGAGTAAAGAGTGTAAAGAGTGCGTTTTTGAACCTACTTGATATTTGCTACTTGCTAAAGCAGAGTAGATAGTAGTATTAGACTTTGCAGTACTAAAAAGTATATTCTACTGCTGTGAGCTACTGTATAAATGTTTTATCAGTGCGGTTGTTCCTCGTGTAGACTGTAAAACAAAGTGTAAACAAAGTTGCAGTTTTTATGGTGAAGGATAAGGACTTACTTTTGCAAGAGGAATTTGCACTATTCAACCATATACTTTTTACTTTTTACACTGTACACTGTACAAATATGTTTACTATAATATTACTACATAAAACATAATACACTGCTCACAGAGATGAGTCATACGCCATAAAGGAAGAACACTGCTCATTGCTCAAGGCATACCAAATACTAAACTACCTATGCGAATAGTGTATATTCTATAAGCTATAAGCTATATTAACAATATCCGCAGATATATGCTCCACACTCTACGCATTCCACTTCACATCACTAAGCAGTTCTATACTCTACACTCTACGCTACATTCTACATTCAACATTGTACATTCGATTGGATATTTCTACTCACTCTTCCTCAGTGCCGTTTCAACTCTCAGCGTATCAGTATGAAAAGTGTGGAGCTCGCTGTCTCTCCCACTGTTAAAATAGGAGCCATGTGGAATCCCAACTGTAATACTAGTAATAATAATAATAATAATACTAATAGCAATCGTTCAGACAGTAATTACAATAATATACAGCGATAATCACCGAGAAGGAAAAGAGTGATTATAATTGACATTGACATTGATATTGTAATATTGAATTCAGATTGACCAAAAAAATAAAAACAAAAAACAAAATATTGATATTGGACTGGATTTCTATTTAACATTTTTTTCTGTTCAAGATTCAAGATTCAAGACTTATTTGAAATTTGCAATTTGCAATCCCATCAGGAACAAAAGAACAAATTTCTACTAATGTGCTCACCTTTTGATTTTTGTTACATTGAATAAATTTAATAATACGACAAATGACAAAGTGCGAATGATTGAAAAAAGATATAAAAGTGAAAAAACTCAAAGCTCAAAAGTGAAGTACAACAATACTTTGGATTTTGGATTTGTTGCACGCATGAGAACTGTCGTAGAAGAACGTGCTGAGAACTGAGAACTGAGAGCCAGAACCAGAACCAGAACCAGAGAATTCGCCAATTTGAGACCAAATACGAAACCGAAGGCGACTGATTCTTTGTGTCTGATGAGCAATTTCCTTTCAAGTGCAATATACTCTGAACTCTGAGGAAGAAACAAGTCAAAGACTCGTTTCTTACACACAAGTTTGGGATTTGTGCTTTGTGATGTAAAAGTGCAGAACACGAAATCAAAGTCACAAGACAGTGAATCAAAAGACAGTGATAGTGATAGTGAGCAGCCATCGTACATCTTACATTGCACATCCTGCCACTTGTTTCTTCTTCCTCTCCTTTTCCATTACATTGTACAATATACAATATATACATACATGTGAGACAAAGCCATTTATATCTGCAAGTGTGCGTGGAACAAGAAGAAAAACTATTGTAACTTTGTGTAAGATTTAGTATAATAATACATTATACATTATACATGATACTTCTACGGTGTATGTATGGAATATGTAATATGTATAATCATCAAAGGGAAAAAATCCCATGTCTATTAAATAACTGAAAAGGAAGGAAGAAAAAAAAGGATAGAAAATCCACATTTGCGGCAGTGACCCGGTGGGACTCGAATTCAGACAAGAGAAAAAGAAGGGAAACGAACGAACGGTGTGAGAGAAAGAAAGCAGAAAGCAAAGGACGGAGGAATACGCAGGTCAGTTACGTAAACAGTCTACTTTCTTCTTTACTGTGCATGATATTTTACATTATAGTACATTAGATGTACATGGGCATACTGTGTGGCTTGACTCAAAGTGAGTCGGGGATTTCCCACTTTATCGACATTGGAGGAGTCTATTGTGAATGTAGTCTAGAATGCAGAGTCAAGGTAAAATCCTCATAGTAGGTTCCAGTTTCTCTTCCCCACTAACTGTACGTACAATAATATACACTCTGTACACTCATGTCATTTCCATTTCCACATTCCCCTTTCCATCCGTCCAATCCAGTGAGACTCCTCGTTCATTTTCCTGTCCAGGCAATTCCAAGTTTACTGTAGACTGTAGACTGCAGAGTGTAGGTTTAGTTGGAATAACTGAGCTCCTCAAGAGTTCCCTTGTTTCTCCTTTGTGAAAATTGGCTGGCAAAGTTGGAGTTGGAGTTGGAATTGGGGTTTGCAAAAATAATACAGATACTTTGCTACGTAAAATGTTGGTATTAGTTCTACTTGTTTAGTTTGGGGTCTATAGTTTTGATGGTTCTTCTTGGTTCTGGGTTCTGGGTTCTGGATATGGTAGAAAAGTTCATAAAGCACGAGAATGTCGGTTGTCGGTTTCGGTTTCGGTTCTATTTCCCACGTATGCATGTACGGTGTACGTTGGACGTTGGACGTACCTTGAATGCCAAAAGGAAAGCCAAAGCCAAAGTCATGAATAGTTTAACAGCCACTTATATTCTACGCCTATGGTTTTTCATGTTCAATGTTCAATGTTCAATGCTCAATGCTCAGTGTTCATATTCACATGGAAATGAAACAACCTTCAACCTCGCAAATTGTAACTGTGAGTAAGCGGACTGTAACTGGAACTGGAACTGAAACTCGAGTTGAAGCAAACATGTACTGATGTTCTGATATTATTGCAAATAATGTAACGATACGCCATACATTGTGCACATAGAACATAGAACAATAAATGGCAATTCCCTTTCTGTAACTTATTGCTTCCTCAAAGTCCGAGTCCGAGTATTATAATAATAATATTCTCCATGCCTCTGCCTGCCTACTAATTTTCCTCGTAGGTTGTACGTGTAAATTTTTTATCCCCAATTTTCTTTCCAAACAGAGTGCTGCATGAGACAAATCCAGATAATGCACATAGACATGAACGTGTGCATGGCGGATGCACATTTTTTTCGCTTTTCATTGCAAATTGCAAACAGTACAGCTTACAGTTTTGTGGAAATCCCACAAAACGTCAGAAAAATAAATACAAGAGTGGAAATACAAATAATAAATGCAAGAGTATCAAAAACCACATAGACTTTTATCCTAAAATGCTAATAATTAATAATTAAGAAGGAAGTTGTCTTCTTCTTCATTGCTCTAAAATCTAAACACTAGAGTTTTAGTAACTAAAATGTCGAATGTCCAAAATCTAAAATGTTATATAGTGGTTACAGTTTGCACTTAATAAATTCACAGGAGAAATCCACATTCAATATCTACTTAAAAATTGACGTTTGAAAGTATTATTTGCATTTATTTTTGTATCAGGTATGAAATAATCCCTAATCCATAATCCACATCCAAATTAGAGGTGAATTCTGTTGTTTAATGAGAGTTTTCTAAAACAGTTACTCCCACATCCCACATGTGACAGACTTTGCTTGGGTCTTCAGTCTTCAGTCTTTAGTATAGGTGAAAGCGAAAGTAAAATGCCTACGCACACCATGAACTGTAAACTATAAACTGCACTGTACATATAATATTTAATGTGAGCGTGTGTGTGTGTTTTGGAAACAGGGAAAAATTCAAAACATACACGAGGAAACACTATGATTATGCAAGAAAAGTTGACTTGAGATTTGAGAGCTTGTCTTTTCCTATTTTTTGCATTTGTAAATCCCTTACACATTCATTACTCATTACAAATACTAAACACGCATGAATATTGAATACACCACAGAACACGTAGCATACAAAATACAACATACAAACTGTGCCTCTTTTCCCCCATTTATTCTCAGCGTAGTATACATACAAAAACGAGCAAATAGTAAATACTCCAACTCTTAAGTTGAGTCTCTGTCTGAGTAGTTGCCATTAGTGGCCGTGTAATAACGTCAGCCGTAATAGTATTTGTGCAATGCCATGCCATGAAAAGCCAGGGAAAACCGAGAGTCTAATGTTGAATGCAGAAGAGAATTGAGACAGAAAAAGAAGCTCAGTTCCACATTCTACATTCTACACTCTACATTCTAGATTTTGCTCTCTGTATTCAGTATTTAGTATTTATGTATTGGTTTCGTGGAAAGACAAAACTTAAAACTTATGGAGTGCCAGTTAATACTGTTGACACCATGGCATGGCATAGAAGAGGGAAGAGGGGGAAAGGAATGGAATTGCACAGAACACACAAGACAAAACACAGAATACATACTTAAAACATAAAACATACTCCTAACTCCTCTCCATTCTCATTCCTTCATCTCCACACTTTCCTCTGCCACTGTCTCCGTCTTAGAGGAAAAACACAGTGTTCAGTGTTCAGTCCTCTGATCTATCTATCTATTTGCTCTACTCTACTCTGTACTCTGCATAGTTCAAGTGGTGCAATTCAGAACCACGAAAAACACCAAATCACACTTTCAACAACCATAAATGACATTTCCTCTCAGCTATAAACAACAAAACGAGTCGAGAGACTTTGAGTGTAGAATTTTCTCCTACTCCTTTTCCACACGGGGTTTTTCAGATGAGCACCGAGAACCAAGTAAAAAGAGTAAAAAGTACAGTAGTCTCAAGTCTCTACAGCCACGATTCAAGATTCACGCAGAACGCAGAATGCGTAGGCATAATACATAATACACGGTGCTCGTAGCTCGTATTTTATGGCAATCCATTCCTATTCCCATTATTATCGAGCACTAACCATTATTATCCATCTATTTTATTTGATTTGTTATTGATTTCATTGGCAACTCTAAATCATGTCATTCCAATACCAAGAACCAAGAATTTTAAACCTCAAGACTTTTCAGTCATTTCCTCATGTGTGTCAACTCTGTGCTCCATGTGACGCTTCTCAGCTTCTGTTTGTCTTAGTATGCGTATTTTGTATTTTCTATACAGTAGTTTATTTTGTAATTTTTGTACAGCGTCTAGTATCTAGTATGTAGAATCTAGAATCTAGAGTCAGTATGAATGAAAGGGAATGAGGTAATTGGACGCATAAAACATGAACGTGAAAATGAACATGAATGAATGTGCATGTTATAGTCAAATTTACAGAGACTAGAGACAGAGAAAAGCAAATAAAGAGGAACAAAAACATGCAAAAATGTACAGACAGATTTCATGTGTGTGTGATTTGTGATTACTAAAAATTCCTGTGAATTCCAAGGATATAAATGTAAATGCATTTCTAATCTCTGTTTTTTCAAAGCACATAAATTTTTTCATATCCCCATTCATTACATAATACATCATAGTTCATACCTTTCTCTCAATGAAATGATGATGATGGTGATAACAGTATTGACGAGAAATGGTACAAGTGCAGTAGCATCATAATATACCATATACTGTACATAAAGTGATGATGAAAAGAATCTTTGAATTAATAATTGAAGTCATCTATGCATTTTGCATTTATACTTTATCCAAAACTCATACATCTCAAATGCATACATATATTATTATTGTTTTTGAACTGTGGTAATCCTTAATCTAAGCCGTGTGAATTCCACAATCCACAATCCATGCCAAATGTGAGCTATTGAAATTTCATACGAAGTACAAGGAGCAACGTGACTCTTTCCACCAAAAGCCAGAAGTTAAAAGCCAGAAGTTAGAAGTCAGGAATGAAAAGCTCCTTGTAGAAAACTATAAAACATATGCATCGCATGGGATTACAGATACAATAAGTATTTTGTTAATAAACTTGACTTGATTTTTTTCCCTCGTGGATTTATTTACATCTAGAATCTAGAAAGTAAAGATTTGGACCATTGTAAATTCATATTTGTATTTGTATTATAAATTACAAATGTATCGTGTATGGTGTATGGTGTGACTGAATAGTAAATGGTAAATGGACCTCATGTTCTTTGTTCATGTTTCACGTCCTGTAGGAATATCAGATGGACAAGAAACAAAAGGTATCAAAAGGTATGTTCATTTAAGGTTTGAGGTTGTCACGTTTATTGGGTATATGGGCAATGTGCAGTGTGCAGTGTGAAATGTGCAGTGCACTACTGCTGTAAATAGTAAATAGATATAAATTTATATACGATTGCTTACTAGATTCTAGATTCTAATAAATTCTAGTCCCCTAAATTTTGTAATATGGTTGAACAAAAGTTATACTTGCAAATTACATTGAGAATTCAAATGATAGACAGAAATAGAACATAGTCTGCAGCAAAATGCAGATTTTATTATACATGTATTTTCCATGTATATGCATTTTTGCATTGTGTCTATTGAGCATTAATTTATGAGCTATGAGATTTTGAAACATTGCAGTAAAAAGATTCTTTTCCAGTTTCAAGTCATTTTGTGCATATACAGTGTACAGTTTGCAGTACTGTTTATTGTTTATTGTTGTTGCTATTACTCAATCTAAAATCTAATGATAAATGATAGCTCTCTCATAACATAACATGTGGGATATTAATACATGTTTTACATACAAAAAGTGTTATTATTAGTGCTGATTTTACTTTTTACTGCGGTTCTTGTTGTACTTTTGTTTTTTTTTGTTGTTCTTGATAAAATTTAATTACTGTTACATATTTTATTTTATAGACTATACTGTATACCCTGAACACTATAAAAAATCCTGCACAAATCTTCAGAGCACAATGTATATCACACATTCAGAATTGAGAGAGGCATTTTTAAATTTTAAAATGTGCTAAAACAATAAAATGTTAATCTTTTCCCTTGTTTGCCATCTCAGATTGTTTGAATATTGCAAACTGTACAGTGTACAGTAAAAGCAGTAAGCAAATTATGTACGCTGTACGACACGCGGAAAATGTGATATAATTCTTGTTCTTGTGCTTGCATAATGATAATAATAATTATTATTATCAAAAGCATTGGGTATTAGGTATTAGATTAGAGGAATGTCGGTTATTTTCTATGCTTTTGTTCCATGTTTCATATTATGTTGACAGTAGTGCATAATTCTAAGAGTATCAATAGAATAGAGAATAGAACAAAACCAAAACCAACCAAAAGCTTTCAAACACGATGTACCATGTACAATGTACAATGTAAAGTCTAGAATGGAGGATTGAGTTGTGCATTTCAGCGTAGATTAGATATGAAAAATGGAGCAATATCTGAATCATATCTGATTTCAAGAGGATTACACCACACAACTAAATTCTATACTCTATTCCCTGCATAACATAATATAACACATGTATATTATATACCCTGCATCCTGCATTCTGCACTGAAATTGAATGCTCATGTTCTCCTCTTGGAAATGCTTTGAGTTTTGAGTTCCTACTCAAATTTATTATACATACAAAAAGATACATATTGGATATTTTAGCTGTAGCGACAGGACCAGTGAGAACAAGTAGAAGCTAGGATTTTATATTACGCGAGATGTAAATGTACATTCTACATTCTACACATACATAGTTGAATTGCAAGTGTTTTGTACACTTTTTGCTCATATGACAATTTATCTATGAAGAAAAAGAGATGGAAAGACGAAGGCAACGACGAAGACGGTGAACCAACTTGCACATTCCACATTCCATTCCATTTTCATTCCTTGTCATGTCATTTATATCACGCGGAGCTAATCCACGCACCAGTACAGTGTACAATGTACAAATTCAGAATACAGAATACAGAATACAGATATTCGCAGTTCGCAGGATTAAAGCATACACTAGTAAAAATGGCAATGACAACTTTTTCCGGGGACTTTTTTCATCTCTTTCCATTTTTTCCGCTTCTTCAGTCTCAGTCTTCAGTGAAAACATTCAGGATATTAAGAAAAGAATGAGGTTACACATTTTTTCATTCATTTTATAATATTTTATTAGCATTGTTCATTGTTCATTTTTCATTGGAACTATTAATTAGTGAAAGATTATAAATATCTGTATCTACATAAAAATGGAATTGGATAAATACAATTGGATACAAAATGAATTATTAGTTGTGTGTTGTTGTATAGAGTTTTGAGTCAATGTTTGTTTATTTGTCTAATTGACAATCTAAAATCTAAGATCTGGTTAGGAATTTGTGAATTGTGAATTGAGCAACGAGGAAGTTATCAGCAGGTTATTCTAGAAGATGGATAGACAGAGAGAGAGAAAGAGAAAGAGAGGAGAGGCAGAAGCAGGTAATCGGACGCTCGTAAATCGTACACAGGGTAGAGAATAGAGTATAGATAGTAGATAGATGTTTTCCAACCCGAGTTTTATTTTTAGATCCAAGTTCCAAGATTTCAGCTCTTCTTCTTCTCCAACCTCCAAACTCACAACTAAATATCCGCGTCAGCGTTCCCTACTCGCGAGTAACTGTTTGTGTTTGTTTGTATGAATGAATGGGGGGATGGAAGATGGAAGATGCGAAATGCGAATGCAAGAGGAAATAGTTGTATAAAAGTCATTCACTTTAAATACCTAAATATGTGTGTGTGTGTGAGTGTATAATGTTTAGTGCGGAGGTGCGTGTGCGTGGATATTACGTATTGCGTAGCTTGGAGTTGGAATTGGAGTTGAAGTTTTCAGTTTGTTTTTTAGATTGAGTTGAGTTGGGAATGTCGACAACTGACTGAGGAGACTCGGGTCATATCCCAAATTTATGTACACAGAATCCAGTATACAGTATACATGCTTTGCAGGTTTCATTGGAGTTTGGAGTTTAGAGTTTAGAGTTTTAAAGTTTTAGAGTTCACTCGGATTCACAAGTCAGAACGTAAATATTTACCAAATACCAAAATCGAAAATCTTCCAAGACGATTAAGTTTTACTTTGCTTTAGTTGATAGTTGATACACATTTTTTGTCCATCCTCCCTCAGGAAAAAACCCGGACATTTCATACTTTTTTTTTACTTTTTATATGCATAACACATAATACATAATAAGAATAAGAAAACGGTTTAATGTATGTGTGCACATATCATATCATATCTTGTATGTTTAAGTGCGTGTTCAATGTTCAATGTTTAATGTTCATGTTACTTTTTTTTATTGGAATTCCAAAATTCAAATCCAAATTCCAATTCCAACTCCAATGTCTGCTGTCTGTTTTGAATCCTGAGAGTGGAGTTTGGAGATTGGAGATGGCTGATGTAAATGAACAGTTTTATCCTTCTGCCTGTGATTTCAATTTCAGTGTCAATTTCAATTTAAATTCGCACTCTTGTCATGTGGCTGGCTTATTACACTCGTGTTAAATCTCACAACCTATTTACTTTGACAAATGATGCACATTTATAAAATATAAAATCAAAGGCAGGGGAAATGGTAAAAACAGAAAGAAAAGAATCGAGTCTCATTTTTAAACAAACCTTTTTCTATTAGCTGTAAAAAAAGAGTATCAAATTCAAACTTTGTTTTGCATTCGAAAAGCTTGATATGTGATTGGAATTTCCTTCCGTTTTCCGTTTTGTCCCAACCTCTTTTTATCTTTTCAACAGTATAAAATGAGTAAATGAATAAGGTGCAGCGTAAATTGTAGCCTGTTTATTATCTACAGGAAACAACAACATGTAAATTATAAATAGACGTTTAACTCTAAACTACTTTTGTTGGACAAGTCAAATACAGAAATATCAAATATCAAACATGAAATGGCAGTTGCAAATAGCTCAAATTTCAAAAAAATAATACAAGAAAAACAAAAATGTATAAATGTTTTAAAACTTTGTTTTTTCTTTTTTTGTTTTTTACTACAGTTCGACTTTGTCTAACAACAAGTAACAAGTAAAAAGTAAAATGCTGATGTAGCATCAGCATTTTACATTCAGATTTCAAGTCAGTTTTAAAATGCTTACTTAAGCATTACGCACCTATCTGCACTTTGACTTTGGGAATTTGCGTATTTTCATACGCATGTTTTACCACTGCCAGTGTTAACTGTAAAATACAGATATTCCATATAGAAACTTTACATTTAAGGAGCAAGGAGATTTAGATTTATGTACTTGGACAAGTTTCTGTTTACATTTCCTCATTTTAAGCATGTGAATTTTATCGACAAGTTGAAAATTGTCGAATGTAGTACATATAACATAACACATAGTGCTATATCTTTTACATAATAAAATGACTAATGATTAATGAGAAACATTGCAGTCTCAAAATAAGCTTTAAATACTATACATACAAATACATGATACATGGAACTGTGGAGGAAAAGAAGTTTTTTTTAGTTTATATTTGTTTTAAAAATAAAAATGAATTATTATTGTGTTTCATATTTTGCATAGTTTTATGTTTTATGTTTGTGGTTTATGAACGGAGAAAAAAGCAAAAACAGAAGGATGATAAAATGCATTCCTGCAAATGGTTTTGAATTTTAAAAAATACATAAATATGGAAACATATTTTGTGATGACATAAATTAAAAGGTAGAATGATCAATGACAATCGACAATCGACAAAACATAATAAGTATTATTCCCTTAAGTGAATAAATGTGTGCTACTGGCTACTGGCTACTGCGTTAGATGTTAGATTAGGGGAGTTTCCATGTGGTTTTCTATTCAACGAAATTATTGTTTGTGGTTTTTTTAAGGTATTGGACATAAATACAGATATTGCTCACACCTTCTTTTTTTCTCAATAATCAAAAAAGGAATAAAAATAAACATGAAAATTACAAAGACTTGATATAAAACATTCATTCTGATTTTAGATTTTACCACATTATATAATATTTTAGCAACATTGCTTAAACATCAGTGTGATGAATGATGAACTTGATCTATTGTCTATTGTTACTTGTACTAGATAATGTACAATGTACAATGTAGGATGTACACATTAAATAAGTAAATAGGAAAGTGTACTGAACGCAATTAAGTATTTGTAAAGATATCCGTATTGAACAAACACTCAATTCTTCTCCGGTTTCTTGTCCAAACATAATATATTATACTATTTATCTATTTATTGAATAGAGAAGAGTGAGTAAAATTTAATAGGGTTATAACATAAACTCTCATGTCATAGTGAGAAAAATCTTTATTTGTAGATATAATATATTTACAAGTGACAGAAATGAGCACATAAGTGGTATCAAGTGTATTAAAGATGGAGTAGAATAGAGAATAGAGTACAGAGTACAGTAATGCTATTAAAAACACAAAGCACACAAAACATTATACATTACACATTGTCTCTCATTGTCAAAGATTGTGTTGTTGGTCACACTTGGGCATGAAATGTGAGTTTACACTGGTAAATGGTAAATAATTCCGTATGGGAAACATGAAACACAAAATACAAAATACGAAAGACGAAACAAGCCATCATCAATTTGTTTATTGTCCTGTCCACACTAAGCCAAACCAAACCAAACCACACAGCACGTAATTGTGTAAAGTGTATACATGATGAAATGCAAAATGTACAAGAGATGAAAACACTGACCATAAAATAAATTTAAGTGGATTGACACCGCGCATTTAGGAATGAGTCGAATCGCATCAATCTCCATGTCCTTTTGTACTTTGTGTTTTGTATGTTTTATGGTATGTTCATCATGTAATTCTTGTACAGATTTATCTATTTACTATTTACACAATAATTTATTTATGTATCTCTCAGAAGAGAAGAAAACGCAGACAATGTACAGTATGTCAAACAAGAATCATTTTTGTAATTCAGATTGACGACTTGTATCTTGTATCGTGTATCTATTATGTACGTGTGAGGTATGAGATTGAAAATGGACAAAAACGGACAGATGAAATAATTGTGTCTTTGGTCTTCAGACTTCGGACACAAATACTTTTTAGTTTCTTACTACTTTTTATACAATATCTGTTATCTGTATAAAGTGTATTGGTTTCCCTGTACTACTTTAATTGTCTAAATTCTGAGTAGCTTTTGTCTCGGTTGGGAATTGGGAAAGATTCTGAATTCAGAATTCTTATTTCTGACCAACAATCATTTGACTCAAGACTCAAGCTTTGAATAAAATTGTAATAATATAATAATTCATACACATGCAACTCGGCAACTCCAAGTGTAATGAAATCATTATGAGATGATTATCAAATGAGTAGGGAACCCAATTCATTCACTCATTTATTTATTTATTTCGGCATCTTTTTTTTATCTTTTTCGTACGGGATCTGTACATTTACATTTACATTTGTCTGCATTCTGCATTCCATTCGTAGAAGTTAAAAAGGAAGACAAAAATATCACAAGAAGCTGTGTGAGAAAAATAGGTTGTGGTATTATATTCTTTTATACTCTTCTTTTATAGGTCCTTTTCATATTATTGTCTATTGCATTTTGTAAGATATGAGATGCTCTTGGTGTTGATGCTGATGCTGGTGTGTAATATGCCCATTATAATAATGACAATGATTACTCATAATTTCATACAGTACGAGAATGGAGAATTATGTCTGATATGTATATTATGCTTTATCATAAGTATATTCTATTTTATTTACATGTACTTTTTTAAAGAGCTTTTTAAAGATAATGAGGAATCTTTAATAGGTAAAACAGTTTCTATTTAAAGCAGCCATACAGTTTACAGCATACACTGAAAAAACAATGTCAACTTACTTAAAAGTCGTACGTTTTTAATTTTTAATTCTAAAGGCTCACAATTCACATAATTCATAACTCAACTCCAAATTCCAAACACTTTATAAACTTGAATCGGTTGTTTGTTGTTCTGTACTCTGTGTATTTCATACCTTTGTAAAATGTAAAGTTGGAGTGAGAAATATTTGAGAAGGATCAATTTCTTGGAACTTTGGATAGCTACAAAATTCCACAACTCTGTTCCTTTTTATTGGTTGGTATTTTTCATTCTTCACATAGGGCTGCCTGTTCGTTCACCTTATCGCATCAAGCATCAAGTATATGTATGTGTATGTGTAATATATAAAGTGCATGTATTGGGAAAAAACAAAGGGGGCATAAAAAGTAAAAAGAGAAAATACTGAAAATTGAAATAAATAAATAAATTCCCAATACCCAATCTTTTCAACTTGCAACATTTAACATCTAAAATCTCTCTGTACATTGTACACTGTAAATTGTGCTTTAGTTGAAAACATACAAAATACCTTCAATCCACATAATAGATAATACATAATGTACACTCACCTTGACATGAAAATACATAATACCGGCATGCCGGTGAAAAAACAAGATGATTTTCACATGTACAATGTACAATAAAAGCCTAACCTCCCAATGTCAGTGAAATAGGTACAATAATAGTAATGTTACGAGTAATAATAATAAAAACGTAAAAGGCTGCACAACAGCAAACATGACTTTGATACACACAATTTACAATATAACATAGTATAACAAAACGTGTAACTTTTATTCACTCATTCATTCCTTGTAAATTGTGCAGGCGCGAGCTCATACTAAAACTAGAACCATTGCTCATTGCTCATTGCACACTTTTACAAGATGCAGAATCTACATCGTACATTGTACATTGTACACCAACTTACTTTACACTAGAAGACTTGTCTTGGACAAACAGAACAAGAAAAGAAAACATGAACATGAAAAATCTCTTTGGGAATTTTTCTGTCGTTTTGTGTCTGTGTCCAACGTCCAACGGACTTGTTTTATAAATGATACAAAAGTATCTTGGATCTTTTAGGAGAGCTTTTACATCTTACAATAAGATACTGCATACTGCATGCAGTCAACGCGAGCCAATTATGTACCTATGTCTACATTGTACATTGGCTGTAGCTTGTAGCTTGTAGCTTGTAAATTGTAAATTGTAGATGCCTACTCCGGAGCTTTTATTCCTATTGTAAATGGGCAACATTTTGTGTCTTCTTGTGTGATACTGTACAGACTACAAACAGATAAATGAAATGTTCAGTGTTTGGTACAGAGTATAAGAAAGATATTACAAGGAGTATGTATAATGTATATAGTTTATGGTTTAGGATATATAGAAAGAATAGGGTAGAATGGAATGGATGGCGGTTAAAGTTGGACTTGGAGAATGAAATAAACCAACGACATTAGACATTAGACTTTTTGACTAGGAACTAGAATTTCATTCCATTCCATCACCGACGAGGGAGTGAGACAGAACAAACAAAAAAAGGTAATTCAGTACTCAGTCGGCTGCCCTTCACTTCACTTCCATTCTCTGGTTGTAGCTGTCCTTACTTATTGAGTCTTGAGTCTTGAACAATTTCAAAGTCTCAATTATAAAGTCCCAGCAGTTTTATTTACTTTTTGAACTGACCGAGAACCGAGAGGAGCAGAAAGGTTGTAGTGGAAATGATACAATGATTTGATTCTACGATATTTTCATTCATCTAATTTTGAAAGGTGTTTTTTTTACAATAAGTTTTTTTTACTAATAAACATGTGAATTGTGAATTCCCGTCCTCGGCCTTTTACACCGACTGTGTATTTTGTGTTTTGAATGGCACATTTGAGATTTGGGACAGTTGACTATTTTGATTTGACAAGTTGACACTGTTTCTATTTCACCTTTTGTTTGTCTGGTGTCTGGTGTGTTTGAACAAAATTTGTTCTCAGTTCTCCTGCTTTTGTGTGTTTTGAGTTTTACGTTTTAGCCTGCACAATCTATTTACTATTTACTTTCATCAAATTAAATTGAGATTTTTGAGTGAGTAAAAGTGAATGTGTGTGGTATTTTTTGTTATGCTATGTTATGTGGAGTGTGTGGTTCACAAACTACAAAATACAAACTACAAAATGATGTGAATGTGAACAGTAAAGAGTAAAGAGTGAACAGTGATTTTGCAAATTACATAATACCACAAAAATGTACTTTGTTACATAATAAAATGCCATTCTCTCCTCGTTCATTCATTTGGGCCCTTTATCGACATTGGATTTGAATCTGGATTTGGATTTGGATTTGGATTTGGACTACAGCTTAAAAAAATTCAACAAAATGGTAATCTAGAGCACAAATATATTCTGTTCAATCCTACATAATGCATAATAAACTATACATAATACACATAAAGTCCTCGACGTAGCAGTAAAGCAATTAATTACTACGTTGAAAAAAAAACGTGTACACTACTTTTGTTGTAAAGTTGTTGTTTTTTTGTATTAAACACTCCTGCTAAACGCGGATTGTTTTATTACTTTTTACTTTACATGACATTATTTTTATTGTGTCGTACATGGTACATGGTAAATGGTGATGTTTTGATTCATTTGCGATTAATTGAATGAGCGAGCGCAAATGGTAAATGAATGGCTGAAGGAATGTGTGAGATTGTAAATAATTGTACATGAATGAGAACTTTTGAGCTTTGATCAGAGAGAGAGAGAGAGTGAAAATGTTGTAATATCTTTCTTCCCTTTTCAACAATTCATCCATGTTGTACATGTGTAGGAATTGTTGAGTGTTGGATCTTGGATGTTGGATGTACAATATTGCAGAGTGTGCTGCAATTACAATTACAATTACGTGGACAATTAGAACCCACGCATTGCACATTGAACATTCTGCTCCACTATGTAAAAAGGTAAAGCACTTGGGTATTGTACAAGATATTATCAACTGTGTTATTTATGTGGATTTAATAAATCTTGTTATGTACATGTGTGGAGTGATAATGCAGATATTTAAACACCATGAAATTCCTTGTTTTTCTATTCATCAAGAATCAAGAGTCAAGAATCAAGAATAATACTGTGATGATTAGACTGATTAGATTTTGTCATCGTTAGCCCTGTCCTGTAAACTCTACACTCTATATAAAAAGTTAAAGGTTGTGGATTGTGGATTGTTGATGCAAACACATTCTTTTATTTGCTTGTCACATTTCCGTTCGGAATGATAAAGAACTTTGAAAGAAATTCCATAGGCTACCATACAACATACTACATGTATTGACAATCGACAGTTGACACACAAACCAGCATTCGTTATGGGTTTCGGGAATGCAAAGTAGAAATCAGATATGAGAAATCAAAGGCATTATCATTATTTACTCACTCATTCCTTTTCCATTCTTCCTTCGTCCATTCATTCAGCCATGAACAAAGCATGCAAAGAAGAGCAGAGTCGCCGAGCAAAGTGTATCTAAAATCTAGAATCTCGAATCTAGAGTGTAAAGGGAAAAAACTCATTTGTGAATTGTTACTGTTGAAAAATGCCGCATAATTGCTGACACGTTTATAATATAACATGTCGAATGTCGAATGTAGAATGTATCTAGAATATGCAGAATTCTGATTTAAATACATGTAGTTTTGTAGATACGCATCAAGAATCCAAAAGTCATTTGTACCTGCCATTCCCTCTCTCTGCCTCTCTCTCACTCTCTTTCTAGCTCTGGCTCTGTCTCTGTCTCTGTCTCAATAGTTAGTAATTTGTAATTTCAAAAGTCAGCAGTCAGCAGTCAACAGTGGAATCAGCTGATTTTGACAGAGAATCAAGTCTATTTGTTTATACACATGACATACGCAGTCAAATTATATTAATGACTAAAAACTATTATAGGTATATTACACACTATATTATATTATAGATATCTTACTTTTAACTTTTAGCACTAGAAAATGAAGTGGAATACTACAAACTACAAAGTACAAACGCAGCTGCGATATGTTGAAACTACACAAAAGTATAGTCAACAGTCACTAGCCAAGTATTTGAATGGTATCATAACATAATGTAGCAAATGTAGGAATGTGTATTTTCTCATTGGAAAATTAAGCAATATGAGAAATGAGAAATGAGAATGAATCATTGTCGACAAAATATTAAGCTTACTTGTGTGTAGTGTGTACCTACATGCCTCTGGTCTTCTGTTTCTGTCTTTAGTGTTTTTCAGCACTGTCAGATAGTCAGCTGTGAATGATGGGAATGATAGGGAAAAACAGACGGACAGGCCTGTACACTATGTAAGCTGTGTGGTGTGTGTTTAGTACTTACGATACACGCAGAATTTTTAGATTATACTCTGTATTCTGTACATTCGCATCAATCAATAAGAAAATTCACACTATAATTGTATCTCTTTATAAAATACGTTTTATTTTTTATACTGATGCTTTCGAGCAACGATGACATTAGATAAACTGACAATTAGATTTTGTAAAGAAAAAAGAATACAACCCAAAAAAAGAAACACACGTAGTCAGAAAAAAAGCTCTTCATCTATATCAATTCCAACTACCAACGTCGTATCAATATGCATGCACAATGCACAATGTAAACAGTTTTGAGTTTGATATTAGGCAAATTAAGTATATTCATTTACATTTCCCATTATTTCTTTTCTTGAAAATTTGCAAGCAGTTGTACTAGCCTATAAAGATATAGATATATAGATAAATCTGCAAAAATTGTGCGTTTTTTGCCGAATCCAGTGACTATAATATAGCCTATTAAGTATATGGGGAATGCAGAGCATATATCCTCAAAAAATGTAATGCTCTTCTTTACTATTTACATAAATAGAACTCGAGTCATCCATTTCTTACTGACTCACAAACGTTGACAGTTTTAAGACTTGAGTTTTAGTTTTAGTTTATTAAGTAGAAACAAAGGAACAGAGAAAATAGAGCATTCTCAAAGGCAAAAAAATTAGATTAACTGGAAGTTTGAAAAAACATTATTTTTTGTACAAAGTACAAAGTGAATAATATCGAGAATCAAAAATCAAGAATCAAGACAAAATCTGTTACAATTCAATACAATTGTTTTTATATTACATAAAGTGGTTCTTTTTACCGTGGAATTTATTTATACAGTTTTTTTAGAAATATTTTTGTCATTATTTATGTTTTAGTTACTGGTTATTACATTTTAGTTTTTAGTACAC
Source organism: Sminthurinus signatus (assembly GCA_019776565.1). Lineage (NCBI taxonomy): Eukaryota > Metazoa > Arthropoda > Collembola > Symphypleona > Katiannidae > Sminthurinus > Sminthurinus signatus. The sequence goes on from JABASP010000192.1 coordinate 24,121, forward strand.
AATGTTTTTCTACTGGACATGTGACACATAGTTTATGGTTTATAGTTGTTTAGTACTTAGAAAAATAGGGAAATACGAAAATAGTGTTAGTGGCAGTGTTAAGTGTTACATTGAAAATTCAAGTCCTTATTTGTACCAATAATAGATTAAGTAATATTAGTCAGTGAAGTGTTCATTTGTTTACTGTTTAGTGTTTACTTTTATACTTTATGTTTTGTATTTTGTATTTTGTTGTTTGTTGTTTTCTTATCCCTTTCAAGAGGAAGGGAGTAAAAAGTCGATAAACGAAATATCATAATAATAATAATAACAGTATAAGAATACACAAGCATAATATTCTAAAGACGGATTATTGTGTATCATAATTTTGAACTCGTCATCCCTACCCTTCAACTTTGTACTTTGTACACATAAATACTTGGATACTTGGACAAGTTACAAGTCACAAGGAAAATGTTGCACGAGGGGCTCAAAAGAAGACTTGAGAGTTTAAATAAGGTTTGAAATTCATTTTTCTTCATGACTATATTATCATTATCATTCTTCTTCTTCTTTTACTTATATTGTAGATTATATTTAGTACCACAACAGTTTATAGTTTATAACCCATAGGCTTTCATCTTTCATATTATGACTGTCACTATAAAATGAGTGTATTATATATTATATTATACTACTGCTAGATACTAGACACACAAGAGAATTTAGGAGTAATAAGTTTTGTACACAGAGATCAAAGTTCCTGTCCTTTTCTCTCGGGTGTGTAGTGTGTATGACTCAAAGGGAAAAAAGTTGAGCTCCTTCTTCTTCTTGTGCTTGCTCATCTTGTTCGCCTTTCGTCTTCATTCCAATTCTCAACCTATATAAAATATAAAATATGTAAAGAACAGAGAGTAAAGACATTTCATTTCTCATTACATATTAGTTATTATATCACAGAACAGAGCAGAATATCATATGTAGCAAAGGCATAATATGATGATGAATGATAAGCAAATATAAAGAACTTGTACAATAATATAATAAATGTTTTATCATGCCGGTACGCATTTAATTTTATAGGTTCTTGCCTTCTATGCATTTTATGCTCATAATAAGAATAATAATAATAATGATAATAATAATAATCTACAATCTACAACCTACAGATTTAAGATAGCCACGTAAATAATATAATATACATTTAAAAGATACATATATGTGCATAATAAACTCATTGTCAGCTCAGAACTCTGAATATTATGACATAATACATAATATTCGCCTGTCTTTTGACTTTTGACTTGCTCTTGCCTCTCTCTTCCTTCTGTAATTCCTATGTACATATACATATATATGCATGCATAAAGATACACGATGAGTCCTTTGAGCTTTGAGCTTTGAAATGCTTTATATTGAAGGAACATTGAACATGCACACGCACCCAGCCAACCACGTCGATCTTCCTCTCTTTATTCTTGACTCTTGAATCTTGAATCTTGAATCTTAAATAGTAAATTTGAAACGGAGCAGCAAAAAGGAAGGAGGAAGGAAGAAAGGAATGCACTCAAAACTCACAACTCGAATCTCAAATCTGCCTGAAAGTTGCAGTGTGAAATGTGAAATATGTGATGAAAAAGATTCCTCTGTAGACTTTAGACATTCAAGATTCAAGATCGTCTTGAGTTCTTGACACTTGAGATTTTATTTGCTATTCATAATTCGTAATTCGTACTTCAGTCATTGCGTGAATAAATAAAGGGGAATTCTTTACCTATTTTCTATTAATTTCCTGAATATTCTGATATTAAAATAATGTAGATGATAAATGTAAATAATGCCGTTCAGTAACATACAAAATACAAAAGTAAATACACTGTCATTTCCAGTCTGATAAAAGAAAAATAAAGGTTACTGCAACAAGCTTTTATTATATTTTGTATAAAAATGAAGAGATGAAGAATGAAGATGAATCAACCTTCCTCCGGGTTTAGCAGCTCACAGTTTACACTGTACATTATAAATTATAAACAAAAATCACAAGTGTAGACATGACTTATACAAATCCAAATATAACTAGTCCGATGTCAGATTTACAGTGTTCGTCATATCTCATATCCTATATGATAGCTTCCGCTTATAATTTATAATACTAAATCAATTACTATTATCACCATTTTATATTACTTTTATTATTTCCTTTTTACACGGTACATATACAATGTACAGTGTACAGTGATGGATGGACTTTTAGTTTGTATTGCAAGAACTCTGATCAAGTACATATTTGAATAAGCCGAGATTCTTGATTCGAGAGTCAAGAGACGAAGAGGGGAGATGAGTAAGAGTTGGACTTTTTTACAGTTTGTTTATATCATAATGATACATACATAATACATAGTTATATAATTGAAGACAGTTTCTTCATAGCGTTACATTTCCCCCTCTTCCTCATTTACATTTGAGATTTGAGATGATCTGATGTATAAAAAGTTTGTCCATGTGTTTGCATAAGTCAGCGACATGTAAATGTATCAGCCTCTGAATCTGTTTCTGAATCTGTGTCCATTTGTGTGCATGTGCATCTGACCATTTGATAAAATAATCAAAAAAGTTCATTCGTCTACAGTCTACAGATGCTGATGTATGTTGTATGTTGTATCATGATGCTGATTATTATTATTATTAGAATGAAGGGGTATATAGTTTATACAAAGTCTCACTGTGTAAATAAATATAACATTTGAGACGAAATAAAAAGCAGAGGAGGAGAGATGTATAGATAAAGATAAATTGGAGGCGGAAGATCTGTATATATTTTACATTCATTCATATGTACATACAGAATTACTCCCTAAACTTATGTATATCTTTGTCACTCTTCTTCTGTTTTCTATCTCCTGTCTCCTGTCTTCTAGATACAAGATATAAGATATATCTGCCGCTATTTATTCTGGTCAACAACACGTTTTTATTACACACATGTAGTTGGACTGAGGAGTTAGGAGGAAGAAACTACATAATATATAGAATAAAAGATACAAGATACAAGTGAAGAAGTACGAAAAGTAAGCAGAAGAGAAAAAAGTCTTTTAACAGCCACAAAAAGATACCTCTAGAATAGAGACTGGAGACTCGAGATTCGAGACATCCTCCAAATAGGGATGGTAGTGGCAAAAAAGAGCAAAGTTTGGTGATGACTTTCGGTGATTGTTATTATTATATATACTATAGATATACTAGATACTAGATACACACAGTATACGTTACTTGCTATACGCAATCTATACTTCGACTCTCTTCTCTCTTTTGCTCTTTGGACACTGGACTGGATTGGGCTGGCAGGAACAATTTGATAATTGTAATTAGTGATCATTTGATATCATATGGGGTGGAAGGGGGAAAAGACAGGATGAGGATGAGGAGAAGAGGGTAGAAAACAAGGGATCTTTTTAATTGAGTGGACCGCGTGTGTGCATGTTCAGTGTACATTGTATATTGAACACACATGTATTCCTGTAAGTAGAAAAGAAATGAAGATGTGACATGTCTTGGTCACGGTTCACTCTGGACTCTTGACTCTTGACTGTTTTTGTTGTTTGTTATATTTTATACTGCACTGCTGTGTTTTTGTTGCTCTTTTATGTTTTTTGCCTCTTTTCCTTTTTACTCTGTATTCTCTGTACAATGGTTTGGTTCGGAGAGCAAAGGAAGAAAGAATTAAACATTAAATGAAACCCTCGTTCAATCTTCCACTCTTTCCACTCTTTTACAGGGATCGTGCCGAATGCCCAACTTTAAGTCCAAGTCCAAGTTCAACTAAACCGTAGAGATAAAATTTTACTCATGGTTTGGTTTGGTTTAGTTTAGTATACTCTTTTTTAAACACTTTACGAGTTTCATGGAAGATCTGTAGAATGGAATGGAATGGAGTGGACCTTATGGACTTTTCACTCACTCGATTCTCATTAAGCAACTCATTTAGATCTCACACACTCGGATTAATGTGATTGTGTGTGAGTATTATGTATGAAGTATGAATCGAGGAGAAGATGGTTCTCTTGCTTCATTCTGCTCACTGTTGGTTGCTGGTTGCTGGTTGCTGCTAGTGGACCAAAGAAAACGAGCGAGAAGCTTTGAACTTGAGCTTGAGTTTTTTCCTCCTTTTTTCCTCATTCTCTTTCTTCACGATGTAATAAGCAAAGTGGAGAGCGGAGAGTCGAGAGCCGAAACGATGAGACTGTGACATTGAATGAGAATTGAGAATGTGAATCTCAACCGAGAACTAGAGAGAAGGAACCAAGAACCAACGAACCAACCAAAATTCTATTATTTATTACATTTTTTGTCGTACTACATTATACATTGTATACAATGTGTAATAACGATGATAATGTACTGCGAAATTTTTTTTCTCATCTTTTTTTCCCTTCTCTTCTCCTTCAGCTAAACTAACAAATGTAATGGAGACCAAATTAGAAGTGTGGACAATTTCCTCACTTTTTTATTTCTCGCCTTCTTCAAAAAAATTACGCTGTGTTCATACGATATTTTATGTTATATAATATATCATACACATTACACATTTTAACAATACATTTATGCACAAGTTTTAGGTTTTAGAATGGCCACGGCGCTTTGCCTTTTCCATGTCAAAATGAATTTCTCATTAACTATATTCTGTATTACGTATATCGTGTACAACTAACTTTGTACTTAAAAGCTTGAGCTTGCTGCAAGCAGCATGCTTTTCCACATCTCCTACTCGGTACTGGGTACTGGGTACATTTACTTTTGGTAGTTCATTGTATTTTCCACACACAAAGATATGAACATCACTCATGCCAAAATAAGCGCAAAAAGATAATACGTTTAATTTTATATTTTGAAAATGCATAAAGTACAAAGTACAAAGGTAGATTATAGATTCACTTGACATTTCATGTACATACGATAAATGAAGGTACCATCGTTGAATCATGTAAGCTGGATCTGCCAGTGTAAAAAGTAAAAAGCTACTTAAAAATAATTAGACTACCTGTGCCTGTGAATGGTCAATGTTCAGTGTAGGCATTTGATTCTATTAATATTATTTATAGTAAATGCACGAAAAGGAAAAAGGAACGTTTGGTACTTTTTTTTGAAAAACTTTGAACCAAACAAAAGTCCAATATGCATATCATAAATGTACAAAGGATATACATTTTATCATCTTTTTTGCCAGCTTTTTTTGTTTTTGCCTTTGTTTGTCAAGTGTTTACCATCTACAAAATGTACAATGTAGATTTAAATGTAAAAATCCTCCGAGTTCTCCAACATCCAACATTTTCTACCCTCTGGGTGTTGGATGTATTACAGTTTTTTGCAGTCTCCGTGTCTTTTCTGTGGGTTGGATTTTGTTTTAGCTTTGATTCTTTTATTCGACACTCGATGACTTTTCATCGTCTTCTCATTTAAAGTCGTCGTCTTGGTCTTTTTCTTTGTGCGGAAATAATTTTGGGTGTGGGTCGGAATTTTGCACCTAGGCTTTGCCGTTTGCTGTTTCGTTATTCATTATTCCTCTTTGTGGATTCTGTATAAATATATTTGCAATCTACATATACACGTAAATGACGTAAATAATATTATGCAATATGGAATATGCAGAATTCATTGGTGATATTATTTATGGATATGCAAATTCAGGTCCACAGTCTTTCGTTCCGGTAGCGTGCCTTTTTATAAAGAGCAGCCCTTTGATTTTCCCAATTCAATATGCAATATGCATAACTATTAAATACAATAGTTGTGATGCTCATTATTTATTATTATATTTTATATGACGTAAACACAACTTATTCCACATCCAAACATCAGTTTTGAAAAATCAACTGCGTCATTTTTTTTTGTAGATAACTTTTAGCTACTGGCAATTCCAAAAATTAAAAGGTTTTATTTTTTATCTTTGATGACTCATACGAGAAATTGAAGATTAAAATAAAAACAAAAACAGCAAGAGGATTTACATTATTATTTTTGCACAGGTGGGATAAAGAATGAGTAATAAGTACCTTTTGCCTTTTACCCGTATAATTTCTTTGTTTTTATGCATATTATGCATTATGCGTAACGCGTAACGCACCTCTAACGTCTAGCATCTACTGATTTTCTCTTAGTATTCTAGTCATGCAGATCTGCACGGGAGTTAAAAATACATAATATACAGAAACTGTACTAAAATGGTGGAAATGGGAGAAAATAAAATGAATAGTGTCAAAGTATAAAGTATAAAGTGTGCGTAATGCGACAAACTCTAAACTGCAAACAGTAAACAGTAGTAATAAAATATTAGTTTACTCCAAGAGTGTTTACTTTTTATACTATTGTTTATTTACACATTGCACATTACACAAGTTGTTGGTTTTATTTATGGTTCAATTATAACCGAGTACATGGAGTAAAAATATAAAATATTATGTTTGTAACATCAACATCATGTTTTAAGCTTTAGGGTTAATAGTTAATAGTTAATACATGCGACATCATGGACGTTAACTTTATGCTTTCTGCCTTATGTGAACATCCTCATCCCTCCCCTAAAGCCTAAAGCTTTGCAATACAAAACAATGTCCACTTTGACTTGTACGTTGTACGTTGTACGTAGTGCATGTAAAAGAAGATAGAAAATCCTTATGGTACATGTGTATGGGGTATGCGGTATGCGGATTGAACGGCGAGTCTGCATACTGCAAACAAACGAGCAAATAACAAATAACAAACGTGTATCACGTATCACGTATCATGAATTGGAATTAGAATTCGCATTTGCATGACAATTGACCATAATAAAAAATGAAGCAAATGAAATGAACAGAAATGCTTTGGACCATGTTTGCTATCCTTTGGAATGAAAACGATGGACGGAAACGAATGAACTGAGATTGTAACTTGTGCATTGTACACGAGTGTAGCTAAAAGTTAATACAAGCCCAGTATCCAGTTCACAAACACGTACAACGTACAACCAAAAATAGAATGCACAGAAATAAACTGTCCAAGAAAAGACACATAATATCATATATCATATGCATGGAAATGGAAATGGAATTAAATAGCAAGTAAACTTATATTTAGATTTCAAATTCCCTCTTATGGCTTTCTATGTATTTTGTATTTTGTAGTGACAATGTTCACAAACTACAGTCGACAGTCAACAGTGCACGGTCCAGGTACACAATGGTGTTTTTACTGCAATAAAAAATGAAATGGGTTTAAAGTATACAAATACTTTCACACATGTGAAGATACAAACAACAACAACAATAATAATAACACTACTACTACAAAAAGCTATGTATTCTTTACACAGGCTTCGAGTTTGGAGTTTGGCATGTGCCATTCCATTCCCAGCTAATTTTTTAATACTGTGTATAAAATGTAAAACACCTCGCCTACTACGCTTTCACACGGATAAACACAAATACACAATACAAATACTAGTGTATACATGTATGAATGTGTTATAAATTGTTAACAGTGGAAATGCAGCTTTTACCTTTTACTAATGTAATCTTCTTTTCACACTTTTAGTGTGTATATTTTGTATGAAGGAAATTTGGTTGAAAACACATGTTTTGAGCAAAAAGGGTTGTATATGTGTAAATGGCACACGCTTCATAATTCATAACTCATTTGCCCACATACTTATATGCGTACACAGTACATTTGTATACGCGTAGAGTACATGATACACGTGCACTTTGAAAATTACCTGTGTGTATCAACATTCAACATACAAGCTAAAATCTCTTGTGTGTCCAATCTCCAATTTGTAGTTTGTAGATATCTACCATCTACTTGCATCCCTAATTGGAAAAACTCTACACTCTACACTCAACAATTGATATCTTTATCGGTATATCGATACAACCACACCACACCAAATGTTCACACCCGAATGAAAAGCCAGAATATCCTCAAAGTTTAATTTCTCGATTTCCAATCCTTAATATTGTTCACTGTTCACTGTTCACATGTCAGTCCCGTCCGCTGTCAAATTTTATGTTCGGTTAACCTTTTTCCTCCAGGAACTATATTATATATTGTATTATTCATAGTACTTACTTAGTATTTCTCACAGGATTAGCTATGAGTACTACGTTCCACATTCCAGAGGATTATAGACCGATTTAAAGAGTGTATAATGTATTGTAATTGACCTCCTATGGGCTTTCTCAAAGACCCAATTCCAATTCCAATTCTTCATGACCAGGATGATATCTGAATGATATATGATGTATGATAATTTTTAAAGAGGAGGACAGAGGAGGAGTCCTATAGTCATTTTATTTCATTTCACTAAATTCACAATTCACAAATAACCTAGACGAAATTCTCCACATTGAATCTTGAAGCAATATTTCCTGATGAGACTTTTTCATGTTACGCCGATGTTGTACCATCGAACATTGTACCAAATACCAATATCCAATAACCCATACTGATTTTCCATCTCCCATATATATTGTTTATTAGTACAAGAATATGTTAAATAAATAATAGTGGGTTAAACCGTTAGACCGTCATGTGTATGTGTATATTTAGTACATGACTAAAACATGTATAATGGTGATTCTAATCGTATGACTTGAGACTTGAGACTTGAGACTCGGATCCTTTTTACAATACAAAATACAAAATGTACTTTGATGTTCCAAGTCGACGTGGGGGAGATGATACTTACACACGTACTAAAGACTAAGCAAAATTTGGAGCAAAGAGTATTTAGTACATTGTACATTGGACAGAAAGTAGAGAGTAGAGAGTAGAGAGTAGTGTGGCTTTGTAACTGCATAATAATAATAATACTAGTAATACTAATAGTAATGGCACTAATAGTAATAAGAATAATGTTTGTATTTTTAATGTCTAATGTGAAATGCAAATGCACATGAATTAGAAAAACACACATTACTTTTGTAGCTCGTACTTTGTAGTTTGTATAGCTTGTAGTTTTTACGTCTCTCCCACACTACACTGTATTTCTAGGGAATGAGGAGCATGGAACAAGGCTCACATTGTTTTTTCAGCTGCATCGTCATAATGCCTCATGTCTTCTCCTACAAAATGTACAGAGTACAGATACATGAACATTGTGCATAGACAGACAACAGACAGATAGTAATACCTATAACATAAATACATACATGTACAATGTACATCTCATTGCTAAATTCAATGCTGATGGGAAATTATCAAGTGATTGTGAGTGAATGAAATGTATGAATGAATGGGTGAATGGATGAATGAATGAGTTTTTCTTTTACTCACTTTACATTTTACATATCACATATCACGTTATGGGTTAAATATAGATAAGAAATGAGGGGAAATGTTCCTATGGTCGCGGTTGTACTAATATACTAAATACTAATGTACTAGAATCTAGATTCTAGACATGAGCATGACATAAAAATGTCACTTTTCTTGCTTTTCTCTTGTGGGTATAAGTATAAGTATATTTGATGGGTCAAAGGTGCGTCTTGATTCTTGGTTCTTGATACTAAACAGAAGAGCGGATGAAGAAAGAAGAAAAAGAGTAATCTTAATGCATGTTTACATCTTACATCTTTTCATGTATCTATAATCTACAATCTGTAGTCAGGATTTCGGATAAAAGTTAAAGACTAAAATTTTGAATTTGGTAAAGGGAAAAGTCACAAGTCAAAGTTCATTTAATTTGTACATTTTAAAGTTTAAACTTTAAAGGTATCAGAAATCAGAAATCAGACATGAATTTAAATAATAAAGTAACAATGTCTATTTTTCTATCTACCTTCACTTCCCTTTTGTCATTCTCCATTCGCAATTTATAATTCAAATCCTTTGTGCATGGAAAATTATTGTAGAAATTTAATCCTCACCAAAATATTTTAGCATTAGTCGTTGTCGTTTGGAGTTTGTCATTAAATTCCTTGTGAGATGATTTACTCCATTCTAAATTCTACATTTTACATTCTACATTCTGCATTCTACACCACTGCTTTAATATTAAATGAGATTAAGGATGTGAAAAACTGCTAAAATATTCAAATTTCTCCACTTCCTTCCTTTCGACTTTTCGACTTTCGACTAAACACAATAATAAAAACAAGAAGAAGAAAAAGAAGAAAAGAAAAAGCAGAAGAAGAACAACAACAATGCTTTTACAGCAACAGAATCACGTTCATGTGTGAATGTCATGCCAAGTTTTCTTGACTCTTTGTGACTTTGATATCGATTTCGAGTTAGATGTTAGCTATTCAAGATTCAAGCTTCAAGCTTCAAACTGAAGGCTAATCCCAATACTCAATATGACTACAAATACGACTACCAATGCCAATTGCCAATATGCACAATGCACAATGTAAACTGTACATGGGAAAGAAACAGCGAGTGGCTAATATATCTTATTTACTGTTTTTATTGCAAAATCGATGAGAGGGAATTCAGCATTCAGTAATTTATAATTTCCAATTTCCCAGTTCCCTCCTTATTCAAAAATCTGAGTTGAGGCTCCAAAAAAATAAAACTCAAAACTGTACAATCTAAGACTACAAACTACTTTATCATGCATGAGCTATTTTGTGTGAAAGTACAAATTATATGAAATATAAATAGTAAATTTCTCCACATACTGTCAATAACTTGCTAATCTAATCCACACTTAAGTTTTCAGTTTTTAGTCAAGTTCAGTTTTCCCTTGCCCTTTTCCTTTCAAAATGTCAAATGTCAAAACTAGAGTCAAAAATATTGTACAAGAAACATGTTAGTTGTGAGTAGTGAGTAGTGAGTGAATGTGAATATGGGATAGATTCAGATTTGAGATTTGAGATTCCAGATTCAACATTCAAATTCGACAGATTGAGTAGTTCACCATGTGTTTCATGTTCACATGTTCAAGTTTTGTTTTTCCACTCTGTATAATCTATATACGGATTTTTCCAGCTTTGACGTTCTTTCTCCACTACTACAGTAGAGATACTAGTAAATAGTAAAACAGAAGACTGCGGAAAAGGACTGCGCTTTTTTCTCCTTTTCACTTTTCTCCTATTCACTTTTCGACGGGGACGGCCAGAACTGTCTGATTTCTGATTTTTCATGTCTCTGCGTAAATGTGCGTATTTCGTACATGTGTTTGGATTCACGGAGCGAAGAGCAAAGAGAAGATTTTGACTCCAATGCAGACACATTTGTATTCTCATTTGCGTCTGTGTGTTCCGTGTCTCTGACTGTGACTTTTGAGTTTTGAGTTTGGAGCTTTTAGTTTTGAGCGGAGAGACGAGCTTATTTTTTTACTCTGGAATCTCTTCATTCATTCAACTCTTCATCTCCGCCTCTGCTTCTGTCTCTGCTTCTGTCTCTGCTTCTGTATTTCTCTGGTGAAAGAGTTTGGGAGTTTTGGGAGTTTGAGGACGTGAGACGGATCAAACTGAAAAGTGGAGACCAAAACAAAGTGTAGAGTTTAGAAGACGAGTTTAGAGTGACTGTTAAAGGATTTGTACTTTTTACACGCACATTTTGTGAAGAGAGTCCCTTCGTCAAAGTTGTAGTCGTAAGTATTAAATAAGTAAGTTGGTTTGTTTCCCCGTTGTTCCTCATTCCTCCGCTGTATACTGTATACTGCATATTTGTATTTCCTATTTCGTAGTCTAGATATTAGATATACTGTCGATGATGATGCTGATGATGAGCCACCCTTTGACTCAATGCTGAACACTACATACTACATATAATATAATATAAGCATCATCATCTACTCTCCATTCTCCAATCATCATCATCACCAAGCAGCATGAAAAAAGAGGAAGAGAAAAGAGCAGTAAAAAAAAACAGCGGATTTTCTCGGATGTTGTTTTTCTTGTTGATTTCCAGCGTCTGTCTATCTTCTATCTTCTATCCAAAATGCTATGTGCTGTATGTATAATGTATACAGTATTATCTGTAGTCTGTAGTGTCTGTCTGTCTGTCTGTCTCCCAGTTTGTCTGTTTTTCCTTGTCTAAATAGATAAAACCATGGAGAAAAAAAAGAATGGGAGGGAGAAGTGCAAGTTGTGTGGAGCAGTAAGCAGTATTAGTCAATCTGCACGAGACCAAGTGAAACAAAAAAAAGTTGACTTTTTTTCATTCGCTGTGCAATCTGTACATTTTACGTTTTACATAGTGATAGACACACCGGTACTTTCTTGAATCTTGAAACTTGAATCTTGACTCTTGTCTCTTGTCGCACTTTGTACTCTTTACTTTGTATTTTGTACCGTGTACCGTGTACCGTGTGCCGGATTTCTAATGAAATGAGATGAAATGTATGCTCAATGTTCAAAGTACAAAGTACAAAGTACAAAATACAAAATACAAAGTAGTAGAAAAACTAGAAACTTGTGAAAGAGGAAAGAGAATTAGATGAAGAGGAAAGATGAACGTGCAATAGTGTGGAACTTGAACTATTTTTCTTTCTCCTTTTTACTTTTTGTCCTTTTTTCCCTTGAATCTACAATATATTATGTGTTTTGTATGTTTTGTGTGTGGATATTTTTCCCCACTTGGGAACAAAAGATCACCTATTTTTGTACCATGAAAATCTCCAATCTCCACGTATATTTTACATTGCACATTCATGCGTCTATTTTACTTACACATGCACAATGCATAATGCAGAGACAAGACACAAGACACAAGACAGTTGAGAATGGAGGATGCGTTTCTAGCAATAAATTTCCAAATCCAACCTCTTTTTCCAGCTTCGTTTTTTTCTCTCTCGTTCTCTCTTTTCTACATTTTTCCGCTTCCGTTCTTTTGCAATATCCGAAAATGGTCCAAAGTCCAAAGTCAAAAGTCAAGAATGTATCTGCATATGTACACAGTATACACGAGTAAATGCACTTTATGTGTGTACATTGTACAGAGTACAGAGTACAGAGTACACATACCACCGGTTTTTTTCTCGATTCAGATCTTTGACTCTGTGTAATCTATTTTTTCAAACAGTGAAATTCCACAGGAAAAAGTACATGTATACATACATGCGTAGACTTTATAGTTGCTGGAAAACTTCCTGTTTTATTACGTATTAAATTCACATAGTCACTGAGGATTCCGGATTCTTCCGGCTATTCATTTCTATCTGTTTGCTTTTTACGATAGTTTTGCATTTTGTTCAAGCCTCTGTTTTCTTTATTATACATACAATGTGTTTTTGACCTTTTAACATTTCAACATCCCCGATCCCCGTTATTTATTATTTATTTTTTGGCTTAACATGAAACATGAAATGTTACTTCTACCTTCTAAAATATATAGTTAAAAAGAAGTCGTAGATTTTTGTAACTTCAAACTTGTAAACACGAAATGCTTGGACCTTTTAAATATTTTACGTTTCTTACAAGTTAATTTGTTGTGGTTTATTATTTACTAGTGTTTCAAAATTCATAAAGTATGAAGTTTACTAAAGCATCTGTTGTATTTTGTATGATGGGCGAGGAATATTTTCCTTATTTGTCCGATTGGAACAAGACGAGAAACAATAAAGGACGGACGATACAGTGTGAAATTTGAGCCATGAACAAGTTAATTGTACAAAGTACAAATAATTTCTGCAGCGACTATTGACTCTTGACTAGGAAGTACAAAGTTATACAATATTATTATATTTTGTTTATATCACGTGTAATTTGTACTTTGTAGTTTGTAGTGCCTTCAATTTCTTACTAATGTAAGTTGAGAGTTGAATTTTGTGTTGTAAATTGTGTGTGAGCAAGAAGACGAAGAGGCTCAAGAAGTGAGAAATGAATTGGAATTAGTAATATTCTTGATTCTTGGTTCGTTTTGAACTCACAAACACATTTATTATCCACATTAGACGTTAGACGTTACACATGTGAATGGAGATGAAGAAAGACACGGGCCTTATTGGGATGTGTTTTATCTTGTACTTTTTATTCATCTGTCCGTTCCGTATTTTTCTCACTCACTCACTCACTCATTCACCCACTTGATGCTTGATGCTTGGTGCTTGATGCAAATTTCTCATTCGTCTTCATTTGTGTTTTGTGTGTGGTGTGTGAAAGTCTTCAATTCAGATTTTACGTGTGTATAATATACAGCTTTAGTTTGAAACCCCTTTTCTCACTTCATTGTACTTTGTAGTTTGTACTATGAAGTCTGGATGGGAGAGAAAGACAGGGAATATTTATCGCAATATATGATGTGTGCATCTGTTTCTCCTTGTTCCTTGTAGATGTATTTTATGATGATGAACAGTCTTTTTCTTTTTCTCTTTCATCTTGCTAAATGAAAATTTATTACAGATGGATTATTACACTTGCATTTAGAATACTTTGTTTTTTATATTTACACCATCAAACATCATACACCAGACACCAGCCTCAGCCGTAGCATTACTTTTTATTCTCTAATTTTTACACATCTTGTGTACTGTATACACTATACACTAGATTTGGATGTAAATGTAAATGTAAAATGTAAACGCATCGTCTTTTAGTTGTACAATGCGTGGATAAATCCATCTAAAAAGAAGGAGACGGAAAGACAAAGTGAGAAATGACGTGAAATGTGAAATGTAATGGGAGGATGGATTCTCTTTTTATATTGTATGTAACTGTACGGATACGCACACCTATCTGTAATTTATACAATATACTTTGTACTTTATACATCCAACGTACAGTATGATTACGGTATACAGAGGCGTGTTAAAATGTCGTTTGAACTGACATGAGTGTCAGAGTCCGAGTTAGAGTGCGATATGCGATATGTGATATTTGACAGTGTCCAAAATGCACATAATGTGTTGTAATATATACCACCAATTATAACTACCATTATTATTATTATTAGTGAGAATTTATGACACCTTTGCTGTTATTATTACCTTGTAATAATGTAGTATTACGTATTATGTAATCAGAGGAATAAAAGCACTAGAGGAAGAAGCAGAAAAAGAAGAACCAATTATTATTATTATTACTTCCACCCATCCACCATTCATAAATGAAACATATTCATACTTACTTTTGTACAATGTACAGAGTTTGGAGTATCGAGAATCGAGAATGAACCTTCTTGGAACAAAAACAGACAAAACAATTATAATAGAACAAAGGAAACATCTTTTTTTCAACACCAGAGTCCTGAGTCTAGACTTTAGCACACAATACACAAAAGACGGAAATATATGTGTATTTTTCACGGGTATTGCACATTCAGCTTCTAAGTACTTTTTCAATAATTCTAAGAACCCAAACCAAACCAAACCAGCACCCGGTTTTCATGAATATTTAAAACACATTATAGGTTTGTTTCTTTAAATAATACGGGGTTTTGTTTCAATCATGACATCCGGTAGATACGTCTTTGATTTAGCAGGGAGGAAGAGAATAAGAATGAGTTTTAAAAAGTGAACAATGTAGAATGTACAAGCAAGAAAAAACAAAGATGTAATGCATCTGCTTAATAATTATGCAATGCAACACCAGTAAGTATAAAAGTAGGAACTATGAAGTAAAAAGTATCTTTGTATATTGACATTTTATGTTACGAGAGTGCGAAAAGGGGAAAGGTGTTGATTGTTGATGCGTTTCTGGTTCTGGGTTGCTCTCTCTTCTCTCTGCTCTTCCCTCTACTCTGTGAACTCTGTAAACCCCTCTCTGTGCTGTCATTGACAATTTAAACATGATAAACTCCATCTAAAAGGAAACCCCAAGTTCCCCAAGTTTTTGACACTAGAGACTAGAAACTAGAAAAGTAATACATAATACACACACGAGATATACACGTCAAATAATGTGCGTATAAATATTCATCTACTTCCCCAAATTCCAAAATGCTCTTTAAATCCTCATCTCATCACTCATCACGTTTTTTGACAATGTTTTATGCAAAAACCATCTATCTATTATGTAGTCCACCATTTACAGTGTACAATGTACACATAACCCAACACATAAAACTTGAACATTAAACAACAATACCACATCATTTATCGTCTATCGTCTATCGTAATCCTACATCCTACATGCCACAAACCATAATTGTGTGGAGTGTAGAGGGACTTTCACTAAACTGCACTTTTATGACATGTCCTGATGTGTGCATGTGATTACTGACTTGCTTGTTGTGAATGTATGTTATTGTTAATGTTATGTTTTATTGCTGTTTTTTTTGAGCTCTTATACAGTAGCTTTAATTTATACCTTTTGTAACACAGTATTTCAATATCCGCTGACCATTCACCGTACACCGTTTTTCGTTTGTCGGCTAAACTGAAAGTAATACGTTATATTTTATATTATGTAGTACGTCGTACTTTCGATCTCAACAACAACAATAGTAATAGTCTAATAGTAATTGTTTCTGTTCAAAGAAATGAAAATGTTTAGAGTTTAGATGTAGAATGATCAAAATCAACATCTTTATTCTTTTACTATAGATTTTCTATTGGACACGCAATATTGAATTTTGAATCTGCATCAGGAAAATCCCCTGAAAGTATGAAAATTTAAAAGCCAGGATTTTGACCTCTTTCATATGCAGATTGTACCTTTCATACAGTTTGTAGCATATCACATAGCATTTACTATATTGTATATTTTTACAATAAATTTATAATTTATCAATTGATATTTATGTCTTGTGTCTTTTGTGTTGGGTATGCAAAATATTAAATGTTCTGTTGGGCAAAACAAAAGGAGAGTGCGGATATCAATAAAAGAAAACACAATGTGCAATCTAAAATATATTATATATTCAAAGTACAAAGATATAATATAGAATATAGTATATAGTGAATGATTGACTGACTTGTGAGTTTGATTGAAGCTTGAAACTAAAAATTAGAAGACTTGGTTCCTCTGCATTCTGCGTATTTAATAGTTAATAGACCAGATGCTTAATGTGTGGTGCTTAGCTTATAGATAGCCCAATCGATGGAATCGATGAATTCATATGATATGCCTATAGCTGTGTAGAGGAGAGAGGAGAGATGAGCTTTATTGGGAGTGGAGTGACTTGAGTTTGAATGATTCATTGCCTAAGTAAAATACATTTCATATTTACTATTTACTTCATCTGCAGTTGCCAGTCAGTAGTTACTAGTGAAATCATCCCCACAGTAAAGTGGAGGGGCAATTTATTATAATAAAATAACTACTACTGTTCAATCTTCAGCTAATTTTCTCTGTATCCTGATAACTTGTGTCTTTTGTCTGTGGAGTGCAGAGTGCAATTCGGTAGCCTTTGTTGTCTTTGTCTATAGTTATACAGATAGTTGTAGTTTTGTTTTCATTTTTCATTGATTGAACTGTATACCACATAATATTCAACATTCAAACATCGGCATCGGCATCGTCCAGATGGACAAATTACAATAGTGAAAATTGAGTCAGTTGTCTCATGCCTACTGTTTACTGTCGACGATCACAAGTATTCACTATGTCAGTCTTCACGCAATTACAAATTACAATATCGATGCACAATATACAAATGCTCTTTACTTTTCTCTCTCTGTTCTCTTTTCTTATTGTTGTTGATTGTTGACTGTTGACTGCTGACTGTTGATGCTGGGTCGTGGTGAAATTTTGGTGCGTGAAAAGAAGACGGAGAAGATGATTTGAGATTTGAGATTCGAGATTAGAGTGATTGAATGAATGAATGAGGAATGATCTACAAATACAAGATACAAGACAAAGGCTATCCCCTGTCAATATTTACAATTTAATTGTTTCTTTTCCTCTCTCACTCTCTCTGTATGCTGTACTCTGTATCTATTTACCATGTGTTTACTACATGTACGATATATTTGCACATTGTAAAGTGTATCTTGTGAAGATTTGCAAACACAGTGATAATACATACACACGCACCCACAGAAAATAAAAAGGAAAAGGAAAACAAAGCAATTTCAATTTCAAATCTCAGTACAATACAATATACGATACAAAGTTGTTAGGAACAAATGTAAATGTAATTGATAGGATCGCATGTCAGGAGGTGATTTTATAAACATTTACGATATGAAAGGAATTTACCAAATTTCAAACTTCAAATTTCAAGCTATTCAGGATCGTAAAGGAGTAAATAAGTAAGCTATGAAGTGTGGAGAATCTGTTTAGAATTGGGAATTGCGAATGAAAGAAAAAAGATCATTCAAGATTCAAGAAATACAAGTAGAAAAGATTCATCCTTTTTTGTGTAAAAGGGTGATACTATACAATTAAGTCTATTGTAATTACAAGATATTATTGAAATCAACCTGAAACTTGAAAATATTGACAGGTTCTACATTTTACATTCTGTACATTATTCTCATTTCACCTCAACTTTTCATGCCAAAGATGTTGAATGCTCAATGCTCAATGCTCATGCTAAACACATCAATATAATACAGACAACAGACAGAAAGGAGGAGCGACGGAGATAGTAAAAAGTAAAACATGCAGACTTTTTTTCTCCTACTTTTTCTGCTCAGATCAAACGAGAGAAATAATTATAATAATTAATTATCTAGTATCTAGTATTTAGTCTGGCAATTTCCAACAATGACTATCATTATCAAATGACAAACAAATAAATAAATAAGTGAATGATATGTCATTGTACATTGTACATTGTAAATTGCTATTGTAAAGATACATATGAATTTTGATTTGCAACTTGCAACTCACTTTTATTTATCTAATGCCTCTATAATGTCTACTATTCATTGAGTATTGAGTAGCAAATTATCTCATACTTAAGCATATCCTGTATTCTCTACAGAGGAGGTAGATTTCCGACTGCCGATTGCCGATTGTATAGATTACAAATCCGGCAACTCATCACAGCTCATTCCTCATTCTCATTCTCAGATTCAGATTACATTTCATATTTTGTATAATGTAATCAGCACACCCAGTGAAAAAGAAATCGAAACCTATCTATGCCTAAAACTGCCCACACAGTAAATAGTAAATTGTAAATACAAGATTAACAGCAAGAGTAAGAGGATAAATAAAAAAAAGATGGTGGAGATACAGAATGCAGAATAATTGACTTGTCATTGTCATTCTCCTTTTGCAAGCTGCAGGTTGTAAATACTAAATAGTAAATCAGTGAAAGACATGCACATTTTACACATGAATAAAGGATAAAGAATAAAGAGCTTTCCGTAATCCCTAATCCATAATCAGTACAGTAATCAGTAATCAAGCTGTACTTACAATTCTTACAATTTTCCATCGATGAGTACTTTAGTAACGTTAGTTATGACTTGGGAAAAAGATAAAAAAGGCTAATTGACATTTATGCTCTTTATCATCAAAATATTGATGACTCAGTCCATGCTCAATACAGAAATGTCCCGTTGATTGAAAAATCTTGAAATTTGAAACTTGAAGACTGAAGCCTTTTTTACATGTTACACGTTACATGTTGTACGGAAAAAATGGAGATAAGACAATAGTTTGTCTGTAATTTATGTATTGTGTATCCATGTTATCAATATACAATATACATAATACATAAGAAGGTGTGTATTTCTTTCCTATTTTACTTCCCACGACCACACTGACACACCATGACATGATCGATGACAGACGACAGATGACAGGACAAGAACACGCAAACAGAGTGTACAGTGTACATTCTACATGAGTTTGTGAATATATTATGAGTATTTGACCGTAAAATAATAAATAATCCATATCAGTAATAATAATTATTGTTAATGATCAACTTTTTTAGCTACGGCTCACAATGCTCGACTTTCTGAACCACAAACTTTTGATACTTCAAGTTTCATGGATAGAATTTTTATGCAAATAAACGTACGTCAATATGCAAATTCATTAGATGGAAAAGAACGGCTTGTTTTACAAAGAGATTGAATTTCTTGTGCATTGTACACAGTGCAAAATTTAGATTGTGGATCTTTGAAATTGCAATTCTTTCAAAGTGCAACCCTTTTAATTTTCTTAATAAATAACATGAGCTGTTGTCTTTTTGAGCTTTGAATTGATTTTTGAGATGACGGATGTGTGAAGACTTGAAATTTGGAATTTGGAAGTGAGATTTGGAGCTATGGGTTTTTCTAGTTTTGAGTTTCAATTTCATTTTATACGTATTTTTCCTCCTTCGATTGATTATTGCATTAGTGAAATGGATAAATATTGAATACAGAATAGAATACGTAACGTGTAATGTATTGGCTTTATTTTATGTTATAATATTATGGTTGATGGTTGAAAGTTGTAACTTTTTGTGGTCAGTTAATAATTTGAGACGTCGTGTGGGCCTGGTTTGGTTACTAGTTACTAGTAAATTATACAGGGTAAATTTGCATAATTTATAATTTCCAAGTTCTTTTTCTTCTTTTATTTATTTCACTGAATCACAGTGTGGAGTTTGCACACGCGGTCAACTTTCAACTGTAATGATCTAATAAAACGTATGATTTATTTATTTACGCTGAATTGTGGACAACTGACTGCTGCTGGTATTATTATTGTCAGTTTTGGTTTCAAATGTGGTCAGGTTCTGATTGTAAATACGTCATATGTACACACTGCACTTTACATTCTAGATTGTGTATACATGGTGAAACATTCGATTCTGAGTTCTGAGGCTAGAGTAAAAAGTATCAAGTCTCAAGTCTCAAGATTTTCTTGTACTATTCTGTAGATACACCATAATCCACAAGACAGAAACTTCAAATAGTACATTGTAGATAGATTTTGTACATGTGCTCCTGCTGACAATAAATATCTTTATGTAATTTTCTGTCCCAACAAAAAAAAAGATTTTTCTTTTGGAAATTGCGGTGTCTCTGTTTCTATATGTAAAAGTAGTACCTCAATATAGATTATGTTGTACGATGTAGACATGTTAAATGTTCATGTCTTGTCTCGAGTCATGTCGGTCCATGTTCTTGTCATCGTCATATTATTTACAACGTGAGGGGAAAACTCTAAAATCATCCCTCTTCCCTGTTCCATATTAATATATACCTATTTATGCTCAAAGCTCAAAACTCAAAACAAGTTAGCTTGTGACTTATATCTTATGTCGGTATGTAGTATGTAGCATGTAGAAGTATAAACGACCGTCTACCACGATTTTTTGAGCCCATGTACTTATTATTTCCATCGTTATTATTGTATCTTGTACATTGTACCTATTGTACACGTTGTACGTCATGGTGATTGCGTGGAGATCTTGAATGTTGAATCTTGGAGGAATTTGAGTCTGAAATAGGGAATGGAGAATACAGACATTGTTGGGGTACATTATTATTACCATCATTATTATTATCCCTGCTCATCCACAACCCTCAAATCTCAATTCTCAATTCAAGGGGATTTGAAGATACAACATACAAAAGTCAATTGTCTCCTTTACACAGATATTATATTCCTGTTAACTCATATAAGTTAAAGAGGCATAGAAATAAATTATGAAAATTATGAAAAAAATATGGAGGAAATATTGAAACAAAAAAAGATACCTCTGGTACTACAGTCAATAATAAATAATAAATAATGAGCAAAGATCAAAATGCACAATAAAATGAAGTGCATGAAAATTAGTTTCAGTACAACTTCCAACTTTATGTCAGCTATTTTTTTCGATTGAGAAATAATGACTAGCAAAGCAAAGGTATACACATTACACATGTGTCTTTAGTACACAGTAATAGAATACAATATACAATACAAAATACAAACAACGTAAACCATCCGCTTACACAAGTAATAATAATCGTAATATAAAAGTATCTAAATGTGCATACTGCACACATACACATCTCATGTAAAGTTGCATCTGTAATCCATTCCGTAATCCTCTTGAGGCGATTCTTTCACTGTTTCACACAGATTATATTTTTTGCAAGTTGTATCTACTGATGCGCAAGGCATTGTACACAGTACACAGTAATATTATATAATGCAGATACTTCCACGATGTAGGATGTAGGTATAGTTGATGGAATAGAGATTTGAGCTTCTCACTAGTGACATGTATTTCATATTACGCATACATACGAAATGGACATAAATATAAATCTACACTGCATTCAATGATGATACCATCTTTACTGTGTACTGCATCCTGCAAATAAATTTAAATGCAAAGTTAATCTTTTCAATAATGAGGATGCAATTCAACAAACTTTGGTAGGCTGACTGTTGCATTTACATTCAACATTCAATAATGAACATTGAGCATAATTCAATGTAGAATATGCATGCATGATGCATGATCTTCTGAATTCTGAATGAATGAAGAGCCTGTAATATTTTATACTCTTTACCTGTACATTATACATGTGTATCTAATGTGCACATTTTACATAATATGGAAACTTTCACATAAAATGTACGAAATTTCATTTTTGGCAAAAACGTAATATTTCCAGTGTCACATTCAAAATTCAAAATACAAATTAAATTAACTTTATCAAAAACTATTACATAATGCATCGTCTTTGCAGTTTTCAATTACCAAGATTATTTATTTACTACTTTTGGGGAGTAATTCCAACTTTTCAAACTCATTTTTCACGAATACCTGCTACCTCAATGTTCAGAAAATCACAGCTGGGCCCAAACCCCAAATGCCAAAAACGTCAAAGCAATGGGATCTTATGTGATTGTTATTGGATATGGCTGCCATTCAAAAGCGGTCTCTGATATATTGTGTATTGTGTATCGTGCAGATTCAAATAATGTTTGTACAATTTAATTTAAAATAGTTATTATCATTGTCGATTGTCGCATTTTGCATTTTGGTGCTAAAAGCTGTATAAGGACTGCGTAATACTTGATATAAAATTCATAATTTATTAGCAAAATGAGAATAATGATTCAATTAAACGATAGCCGATAGCCCAAAACCACAGATTTTATATTCATTATTTTAGAGGCACATGCTACATTAGCAGCTTGGACATTGAGAATTGGATATTGAGCATTCAGAACTTTACACCAAAAGCTAGAAAATTGGACTTTTGTCAACATCTTTTTCAATTTTCAATAATAATAATACCAATATTATACAATGTCCGATGTACACAATCCGTATACATTATAAATGCTTTAACTTTTAGCCATAAAATGCAACGAGTTACTATATTACATATGTGTATTTTGTATGATTTTACTCCCATTTAATTTCCTCGTGTGTATGCTTACTTTACGATGTACAGTGTACCATTTTCAGTGTACGATGTACAATGTACACGCGTTACAAAATTCATTCAAAAACACTCATGCCCATTTTGGGCATAGAATTTATGAAGATTTATGAGGTTTGCATGTATACACATTTCACACTTCCAATCCAGAAAAGCTTTTTGTACACTACAAAAGCATTTATTTCCTATATAATACATGCTGCATTGTCTATTAAAAATTAGAAACTCTTCCATTTCCATGTCTAAATCATAAACGTGTACAGGAGTTGTGCAACTGCTAAAACTGATAACTGATAGGAATTAAACATTAAACTAAACAAGTAATAAAAAGTATTAATACAAATACAAATACAGATGCAAAAGTCATGGGAGGTGAAAAAAGCAGAGTATATTTTAGATACCAGAGGTATATTATGTAAATTTATCTGCATGTAATTGTTTGTTCTACTACTGTTCTGTTATGTGCATGTTGGAAATTGGAAATCGGAAAATACGGTAAAGCTCCATGTTTCATTTTATCTCCTAGTTAAGTATGCTGTAGGTTTCATCGTACCGTACTGTTTATAATTTTGTACCATGTCCGTTATTATTACCTTGACTTTCTGCTTTCGGTTCACAGCAATCAGAAATGTTACACAGGAACATCAGTAGTAAATATGAAGCATGGAGGAATATTTACATATGGAACAATTTTCCAATTTGTCGTTTACATGAAATGAAATCACATTATTATTTATAATCAATAACCAATGTTAAATTAAATTACTACTAGTTGTTTCTGACTTCTGACAAGATAAATAAACCAAAGTTAAAAATACGCATCATTGTATGATTGTAAATGATATTACGTGCTACATATGTTTATGTTTTATAGCTGTGCAATTAATCACATTTTGATAGCGATAGGCGATAGATGATAGAGCGGCTAATCCACCTTCAGAAAACAACATTACAATTTACAATTTACTTTCAATTACAATAGAGTAAATAGAGCAGATGCATAGTTATTTTGAACATGAAAAGCATGAGTCAAAAATTAAACATGATCTAATCATTGTTTATTTACTTATTATTTATTTATTACTTGTACCGATTACGGGGAACTCAAACGAAAAGAGTAGGATTCATTTCACTTGAGTTTTGAGTTTTGAGTGCCTCTTCACTCTTTTTATTAGTACTGCTTCTGCAGTTTGGTGGGACTCTTTTGCAGTCTTCAGTCTTCATTTACCACCCTGTGATCATGATCATGATCACACACACACAAGTCAGTTTCAAATTTTAATTGTTCGTCGTCAATAGCAATTCAAGCAGTAATCAGTCAAAGTTGAGTGTTTCGTGGCTTAGTTTGGTTTGTAGTTTGTAGAGTGTAGAAAAACAAAGTTTTTGTAGGTGTTGCAACTGTTGCATTCATTTTCAATTGTAAATTGTAGTGATTAGTGGTTATCGATTAGTACAAAAAGACACGACACTGAAAACTAAACTCATTGAATGTCTTCTATTTTTATCCATAATTTTTTTCTTCAAGTGTTCTATTATCAATAATAATTACCTCATCAAACCTGTGTAAAAAAACAATAATAATTTTATAACTACTGCCATAAACCATAAACCGTAGAATAATTAACCTTTTAGAATAGCATGCAAATTTTGTTCAGTAGTAAAAGTCATAAACACTCTATAACTACTTTTGATTTTGAATTTGTGGTGGGATTAGTGATTAGTGATTAATGAGGGATTAGTTAAAAGTTAAAAGTGCAGTGTCAACTTTTATGAAGCGGATCAAGCTACATACTGCATTTTCAAGTGGGACTTAAAACTCAAAAAGCTCAAATGAAGATTTCAGTACTGCGTCATAAGTCATAAGTTGGAAATTGGAAATCATTGGAATCAACAACAAAGGTAAATATGTGTAGCATGCAAAGTTCACGGAACATCATAATTATTAGCAATTTCCGGTAATGGACACTGGACCAGAAAAGTTATATTCTTCCATCTCTAATCTCTAGTTCTCTAGTTTCTGTAGTTGAAAACAGAAAATATAGTGCAAATTATTGTTGTTACGCGCTTCCTCTTTGGGAAGGAATTGTATTAAAATTTACAATATTTCCATGGGAGCATGAGATTCTCCACAAAAATCAGTAAAGTGAACCGAAACCACATTGTGATTTTATTAATTTGGTGTTTTTTGTGTGTTTTACGTAAAGTTTTTAGTAGTTTTTAGTAGTATCAGTTATCAGTTTACACTAAAAGCTCTCGTATATTTAGCATTTGGCTCGCAATAATATTCTTAAATACTTTTAATGATTCCCTTCACATAATATTTTAAAGCAGTCCAGTCCAACAAGAGACAAGAGATTCACCTTCACTCTCATTGTCGTTGAAGGTATAGAAAATTTAAAAGTGTCGTTTGTCGTTTTTGTCGTGTCGTTTGTGAGAGTGACGAGACACGACATTTTCAAATCGAGACAAATAATCAACCATTGTTTCTCTAGAATCTCATTTACTCACTCCTCATTGCTCATTGCATAAATGATAAAAGTACATAAATCTGCGTTGTGTGTTTTTGTTTGTTTGTTATATTGAGCATAAGTGTATAATATGTATTGTACTGTAGTTGAAGTATTTACGTGTGTGGTGTTGGTTGTTGGTTGTGGTGAGCATGAGACATGATAATATTATTATTATATATTGTATATTATATATTTTATGACATGATGTTGCACGTATTTATTTACATCATAAACACTTGAGTATCTCTACTTTTGTACCTTTCTTAATGTTCAATTAGACATTACACAAGCTTTCACTGAAAAACATGAGCTTAGAACTTAGAACTTACCTATATAATATATAATCTACACTAGACATTATACCTAAGACTTTGTATATCATTCCTCTTTATGATGATGTTACTATATTCAATAATTTCCATGATTGTGCACATGTACATGTGCTTCTACATTCTACATTCTACATCTAATTTCCTCTCTCTCCATTCTCGTGACCATCTTATTATGATAATTTAAATCTCTGAAATTCCTTCACACACCAACACACATAAAGTGTACAGTTTTATAATACACACACAAACCACTCATATTCATTATTCATTACACATTTATACCTAATACCTACTCAACTTCTCATGTAGATCCACAATCCACAACTAATCACAAAGTACACAGTATTATTTATTTACAAGGAGCTGTGACCAATGAGCAATGAGGCTAACTTTAACTTGTGAATTTTGATTAGTATTTAGTATTTAGTAAAGCTTTGTTTATTATTTATGCTTTAAAACTTATACCAAATACTAAATTAATGATATGCACAAGTATATTTTCTTTATTTATACTTGATGCTGGTTTGTTTTACTTTAGTGTATTTTCACTCTCGTCTGCACTAATTAGTAACCGTGAGTGTTGAGGTTGAGGTTGAGATTAAGAAGAAAGAGAGATGGAATTTTCTCATTATTATTTATTATATGTGATATCATGTATTTTTCATGTTCATAGTTCATAGCACTAGAAATATGAAACATGAAACATATTGACCATAATATATTTAAAGGGGTCGTTTGTCGTTTGTCGCTTGAAAGTTTAGAGTTTGGAGTTTGGAGTTTGGAGTTAATGATCCGGAAAAGTGTTCAGATGAGAAGAATTTGTCAATCTCTGAAGAGGTGTGAGATTGTGATTGTGATTTTTGATATAAACCCTTCTTCTGCCTCAGCACACTTTAGTATTCAATCTTCAATCCTTAATATTTCAAAGGTTTGAGTTATGAGAGGGTAACCTAAGAAGAGACATTTATAATACATTTAAGAACCGGTTTGATGTGACATGAAGATATCACAGATCACAGTGCGAGTGTGCATGTATGATGTATGTTATACTTATTGTATGATATATTATGTAAATTGTAAATGTATACATTGTACATGATTTAAATACGGTGAGGATCCGAGAGCTTGACTCACATTTGAATTATATGTAGAATGTAGATTCTAGATTCTAGGTGAAAGGATGGAGGGTGGATGAGAGAGAGAGAAAGAGAGAGAGGTGAGAGGTGTGGACAGATAAATATCTGTATTCATATTCCATACTCCATAACACATTACACATGCACTTTGTACCGACAGAATTAAACGACGGAGAGAAATCTTGAGGATCATAATATAAAGTATAAAGGACAAAGTGTGAGAAATGTGACACTTGTAAATCTTGTAATGGAATGCTAATGTCAATTCCACACTCCAAGTCCCAGGTACATTGAACAACTTATTGCTAGAACGTACAACTTAGAACTTTGAATGTTAAACCGTAAGGAGAAACTGCATATTAAGTGAAGGTAAAAATATTTTTAAAAAAAAACCCTCGATCTAAATGTGGGCACTCTAGAATCGAGAGAGTTCACATGAAGAATCAAGAATCACAAAACATGTAGATACACTGTATATTTTACTATTGCTCATTATTATTATTATTGTTATTATTGTGTGTGTATGTGGTCCACTTAGTCAAAAATAGATAAAGAAAATACTCGACTTTGAAGCATTTGCTTATTGATGATTCGATTTTCAATTGCTGTGGTCCTCATCTTCATAAGAATCCCATAAAGTCTAAACAAAGCCTATCTTTTTTAAAATACCTATACAAAATACACTTTACATTAAATGTACATAGATGACACATGACAATTGACAATACATTTTCTATATTATATTGTGTTATGTCATGTCATGAGGAGTGAAGAGAGGGAGAAAAATATATAAAAAGGCGTACATAGATAATAGAATGATACGCATACTTACAAATCTTACACATTATTATGCATGTGTTATGAATTGTAAATGTTAAATCTTTTTCCTTTCCCATTTTGTCATCTTGTAAGAGACAGTGTAATGATAATGATAATGTAACATTAAGAGCAAACAAACAAAAAGGTGGGCTGATGATGGGGTGCAAAATGTGTAACTTAATATCCATTCTCCATTCTCCGTATACTTCAAACCTTTTACTTGTGATGGAGGAATAAAATGCTCTATACTTTATAAAATACTTTATATTATAATAAGAATAACTATGCAAAATAAAAGACATGGGGAGGAGCATATTAAAAGTACAAGCAGAGTTTACAGTGCAAAAATGTTTTGTATACGAATATATTTGTATTTTTGTATTATACATTTTATACTGTAAGTAACTTGAATTCCAATTCATTCTCCGACCTCGCTCTTGTCTCTTGTCTATACTAGTTACTTCTTCTTCGTCTTTCGTCTTGTGTCTTGTGTGTACTTTAGATGGATTTGTAATAAAATATCAAGTATTTGTTATTCTCTCTCTCTCTCTCTCCATTTACTTGATAGAATAAACACTAGTATAATAGTTGAGAGTTGAGAGTTGGGAGCCCCTGGAATGGAAAATGGAATGAAATGGAATGGAAACAAACTCACGTCTCTCTCATCAGTCCGTCAGTCAGTTGGTAGTTAGCATCATGTGTAGTAACAACATGAGCAGTGCAGTGCGTTTTTCTACAATATCCACAATCCACAATTTTGCTACCTCGTTACTCGAATTTTCAATGATAGGAATAATTACCTTTCTACATACAGTGTAATGTGTAATTGCACAAACGGATCAAAGTGAATGTATTTGACGTGTATACACACGTCATCCTCCGCAATTGTGTACATTCTACATTCTGTGTTCTGACGAATAAATAAAAATACATTTATTTTCAATATCAGAAAAGAGGATCAGAATCAGAGCAGCTGAATGCTGTATGCTGTAGAGTGTGTATTCGTAAAGCATGTACAATGTACAATGTACATGTTTTTGAGTGACAATGGTGTTTTCTGCACTGCGTTCTGAGTATTTGCCATGTGCAAGGTTTCAGTGTATTTTCAGTTTCAGTGTGTGGAACAAAAGTGGGCAAATATTTTGCACTTCCTTTCAATTTTCAACGTCCCTCTCTGCATAGTCTCTGTACTCTGTACTTTGTACATAGAAATTCGAAATAATCAAATATCAAAAAGTGATGAGTGATGCTGTAATATTTTCAGTGTGTGGATAAATACTAAATACAAAGCATCATGTATCTCATGTGGCGTGACTGAATGAGGAATGAAAGGGAAAATATAAAATATATAAAATACACAAGTTTGGTGTTTAATGTGTCTTTTGATTAGGAATTGGAATCGGGATGTGCATGTCAAATGTCAACCTTTGTGTGTACCTTTTACAGATACATTATGCAGTGTACATAATGAGTTTGAGTAAATATTAAAAACATCACATTGGCAGCATGACTGGAGTAAAATCAAGGACCAAGTTGTAGCAAAATGCGTAAATACATTGTATAAGAATTACAGTGTAAAGAGCAAAATCAACGGAAAACGGAAAGTCCGTAAAAAGTAATATTCCCAAAGTGCTAAATAAATTGAGTGTTGAGATGTGTTTGTGACTTGTGATATATGTAAAAATTAGGGAGTTTGATAGATTTTTAGATGATGTTCTGGAGGGTTAAAATTTAAAGGTTAAAAAAGTATAAAATTAAGGTCATGGTTGATTTTGGACCAAGTATAAAAAAATATATAACTTTTCTTTAAACGTCGAAGTAATTCCCGTGTTACAAAAATGAAAAAATTGTTGAAAATGAACCATGGATTACTTTTATTAATTTGTTACTAATTATTTTGTCTGTTTGTATTTTGTGTTACAGGTGAAGCCGTGTCGTCTTTTTCAGAATCCGGTCAAAGTCCCGGTATTTATTGATAGTGTTAGTGTAAATAAACCCAAGAAAATTCACCAACCCGTAAAAATGGAACGAATGTTAATTTCTGAGGATATCATTCGCCCTCAACTCTTGACGTTGAGGGAATTCCGCCCATTCAAAAGTTCTGATGACTATTTATGGGCCATGAAAGAAGATTTATCGGATTGGTAAGCATTTTGTCTTAAATAATAAATCATACATAATTTATTTTCGTTATTATTGTTATTCATCTTATTTTTTAACTGCTGAATTTCTGTGTACAAATTATAAAATATAACAAGCATAGAATTAAAGCATTTTTATAACAATTTGAACACAGGTTAAATACTCTCTACCCCGATTTGAGTATCACACCAACCGTCTTCATGGAAAGTTTGGATACTGGAGTCACATTGTGTAAAGTAAGTAAAAGTATTTTTTTCTTCGTTGAACTTTGGTATGCTATTCTTTGCAACATTCCACGTATAAAAAGTCTACTACGTAGCTCAGAGTATAGAGTTTGTTCATTTTAATTCCTGTTTCTTTCTCATCTGTCAATAGTCAAGTAGTCAATAGCCGAGTGTCAATAGTCAATAGTCTAGGTTTTGATACGGATAACAAAATAAAAAATAAAATAAATACTCACATTACACTAGTTTCATCCTGGTTCATGATGAAGATGTTCTAGTTCAATATTCAACACACGATACACGATACACAATAAATATATTATTATAAAAATTGTAATGTGGGGTATACATGAAAAATTCGAGTGAAACATCAAACTGCCGCAAGACCAGTACATTTTAAAGAGTAATCTAAAACCAAGTCCAAATCCTAATCCAAATTCAAAACCTAAACATAACATTATTTCCCTATCATCGTCGTCCTTATTTGTCATCTCTATCTTTCTCTGTGTAATATTTCCATTTTATTATTATTATTATTATTGACTTACTCACTCACTCTAACCGATTGGGTGGGATAAATTTTCATTTTATATACAAGATTTGCGATATCGTTTATCTTTCAACTGTTGACGACCGATGACTCCATGTTTGGAAATTGGAGTTTGGAAGTTTGGAGGTATGAAAGTATGAAAAACTCATGCCTCATCCCTCTTGCATATAAAATACAAAATATAAAACGCATGTTGAGAGTAGAGATAGGAACATGTTGAATGCAGACTTTAGAATGTGAACAATGTAAAATGTAGGTACAAAATATTATGCAAAACAAAACAAAAGGTTCAGAAAAGAAAAAAAACTTGGTCATCGACACTACAATTTATTTATTTATTTACAAGAATGGCCATTGGATATTCGATATTGGATATTGGAAATTGGATGTCGAAAATATTGGGAATCAAATAGCGAATAGCTAATACTAAATACTAATACGGAATACGAATAAACCGCTCCCATCTTTCAATTACAAATAATAATATACATAGTCAATGCACAAGTATAACATAACATTAATATCTGTATAATACGTTTTAAAGACAGATCCGCAATCCATAATGGATAATGGATAAATTGAGAATCCATCTTAGTCTTCATTTTCTTCTTCTCTACTTCAGAAGTCTCAGCTCTCAGCCGCCGGCCGCCGGTAGTTGCATATTATTATTATTATTATACATTGTATATATACAGGAGTTGTAACTTGTAGTGGTTTAGCAACTGGCTGATGACTGAAAGAAAGAATGAGTGAATGAGTTAGTGTTGCACTTAGCAGCACAATAATTCATAAAATGAATTTCTTCCATAATCATATTTTTTTGAGAAAAACAAGAAAAAAGAAGAGAATTTGAAATCTTGAAAATTCTAAATAAATTATCTATACAAAATTTTTAAGATTCAAAAGAAATTCAAAACTGATGAGGAATGAAGAATGACGTCTAGTCAACTACTCAAGTTCTCAAGTTTCGTTCCGTACCGTAAACAATAAACACCTAGTGATAGATTTTAATTAACGGTAGATTGTAGATTGTAGATAAAGGACAGGAAAGCTAAAAGCTACAGCTTTTACAGTGGAACCAGAAACAATATAGATACAAGATACTAGACACATACTTGTAATATATAATATATAATAAATGGTTAATATTTAATGGAAGAAACCTGTGAGTCCTCATATGTACTTATTTATGCAAATTACAAATCTTTAAACAGGCATAAATGCCAGGAGCCGTTTTTTCATTTCATTTCATTTCAACTTCTTGTCGGCTCAGCCTCTCAGCCTCTTAGCTTAGCTTTTGACTTGAACATTGAACATATTGTGCATTGTACATGTATTGCACATGGACATTTTGGTGTTGTCTTCTGTGTTTTGTGTTTTGTACACCTAAAGTGCAATGATAAATGAATGAATTTCCCGTTTCCCCTACACAGTACATTATTCATTTAAGATGTACACAAGACACAAGATACATGTTGGATATTTATGATGTGATATTGCACTGTGTGAAATTTACGACTATGAACTTACAAGGAGAATCATGTACAATGTCCAATGCTCAATGCATAAAGTACATATAGGGTGCAGGGCAAAAAGGCTCTGTGAGCTGTGAAGAACAAAAGTGCATAAGCGACATTGTAAATACTAAATACTAAATACATTTTTTATCTCCATTTCATTATTGACTGCTGCTGGTTGGTGGTATTGGGTATTGAGTATGGAGTATTGACTGTATATTGTTGATACATATTATGTACATAAATACCTTTTGTTTTCTTCTCTGGCTTCTTGGTTTACCATGTGCAATGGAAAAGTGTGTTCATTACTCATTACTCATTACCCATTATTTACAGTTCCACGGGAGGAATATACTTATAACTTATACACATGGATACATGCAGTATGTAGTAGGCAGTAGGTACTCATCAATAATAATAAGTAATAAGTGTAAGATACGGGAGCGTGTATTTGCTATTTACTATTTGCATTGTTTAACCGTCATTTTCATTGTTTCATTTGTAGTATCATCACTAGACGCAGTTATTTACTCATGTTGTACATGTGCTGTATTTTTTTTACTATTTACTGTACGCAATCATTACATGTTTTTTAATTGGCAACTGCCTGTCAATCAGTAGCTCTTTCTGTCATTACCCACGACTAATATGTGGATATTAGTATTTACAAGCTACAAGTACAAAATACATACTTTGTTTTTACTATGTATGTTTTTTTTACTCCAACGGACTTTTCTTCCTCCAGGCACCATAACATAAATTTAAAAAAGTTTTGCAAGTACATGTATGATGTATGATGGTCATTGGAAATATTTTATGTATGGTCGCGTGACAATTGACAATCAGAATCAGACATTTGTCTCTTTTGTCATGCAAAATATATAATATATGCAATATTAATTATTAATACATGGCTAATTTTTCCCTGTCGATAATTTGACTCCTTTGGCGATTGGCGATTTGCGATTTGCAATTCGGCTTTCAACTAACATGAGCAATGAGCAATGAGCCATGAACTATGAAGATGGTACATTTTATTTTAATTCAAGTTGTTCCATCGCTACCAAAAATAAAAATCATTGTTTATTTGCACAATTTCAATTTCACACTTTAATAGGTTATCAAAAGGAATGAATAATTTATCATGTATTTGTTTTTGGATTTTGGACATAATAAATAAATTTAAATGATGTTGTAATCATTCACTTCCAAAAATATATTATAATTTAGAAATCATTATGTAAGAGGTAAGAGATGAGCAAAAATGGAAGTGGAGTTGTTGTCGGGTGGGCTGTATGTTGTTGTTGCTTGTTGCTTCAAATGCCGAACACATGATAAATTATAAATGCATGCTGCATGTAGTTGTAGTTGTAGTATAGCTTCTATAGGGAGGAGGTAATATCAAATATCTGTGTTTTGTGTACTTGTGCTATTTTTGATAGACCATTTTTTGCTAGTCACTTCCGTATAATTTATCATTTATTATTATTATTTTCAAAGAAATAACAGAAAACTAAGAGAGGCCATTTTTGACACATACATAATAAATAATAAGTAATAAAACATGTATCAGCTGTCCATCTCAATTCTCAATTTTCAATGAATAAGTGGAATAAACCGTACAATGTACAGTATAATAAATAAATTATGTATAAAAAAGACTCAATGAGACTTTGAAAAGTCTCCAATCTCCAACGGAGTCCAGTTTCAAGCTTGTTACTTGTTACTTCTTGCTCATTGATTGTGTAATGTGTAATGTATCAAATATGAAACTGTAGGAAAACTGATTATCTCCCGATAGTTTACTACACATACTATAGCTCTCTTATAGCAAATAGAGCTCCCCGCATATGGTATTTATGCAAATATTTATTTATGTTACCTACATTAGCCATATTCGGGAGAGCTGAGAAGTTAGCGAGCCAACCTAACCTACGGTCATTAAAAAGTCAACTTCAACTTTCAATCAACAACCAGGCCGTTGAGGTCATTTCGTTTCCTTTCCTTTGCCTTGTTTTGCTTGGCCTGTCGTCGTTTGACTTGTGACTTGTGACTTGTGGCCATCCACAATCCACATAGTGTACTAGTATTGTAGTGATCATGACATGATGAGGAGGAATTAAGTACTACGGTTCTGATTTCTGATGGTGATGATAATGATTAAATGTGGAAATCCAAAAATTTTTAAAAGGATTTACCAAATACGTAAATGATTCGTGTTTCACTGAAACCAAAGACCAACGACCAAAGACCAAACCAAACCAAACTAGACACCAGACAAGTAGACATCTCATGTCTCTTTACGTGTCGTCACTTTATTCATCAACCATCAACAAGGATTGACCATGTATTATAATATAAGATTATGAGTAGATAATAGATATGAGTAAAATCACTTGTATTTTGTCTTACATCTAATTGTAATTTAATTTAATATGCTCTGACCCTCTCAGGACAACAAGATTGAAGATTGAAGATGATGAGGATTTTTAATCAGGATTACCCTCAGGATACTTTTATCCAAAAAATTATGCTATAAATTGTAGGAAAATGAGGCTGATTTTTTTGTGATAAGTTGTACTAGGTAATGAATAATGAAAATTGAAACCACCTCTCACACCATAAAATATTGCATTATTGTAGAATGTAGTATTTTTGATCTAGTTTTATTCTACAAATAAAACCAGAATTTTAATTTCAGAAATACAAATCAATGATGCGTAAGACATAATAAGACAATAGCAGAATATGAAAGATGAAAGGAGATTCAAGGCAGACAGCAGACAGTAGAAGTGCAAGTCGCTGAAAGAGAAAAGAGCACTAGAGCGAAAAACTTATATAAAACTTATGTAAACTCACAATGTACAAAGTACAAAGACAGACATCTGTACTTTTAGTATTATATGCAAGTCCTAGTACAATCTGCAACAAAAAGTCAGTCACTCGTATTATACCTTGCGATTATTACTATGCTGTGTTTTGTGTCTTGGGATGATGATGTGGTTATACAATGAAAAAAATGAGCAAATAGTTGGAAACTGAAATGACGACTGTGATTATCATTTGTTGTTGCTTGATGCTTGATACAGAAGACGAAGCCGACTACAGAAGTTTTTTTGCTTTGGTTTTTTGAAGGAAAATCATGTAAACGTGCTTTGATCTTCATTTCATTTTATTCTTTTATCATTCTTTTTTCTTGTCAACAATCAGCAGCCTCGTGTGTTGTCTAGATTCTAGATTGACTCTCGGTTTTTTATAAGTTTTGCAGTATTTTTGTGCAAAATACAAAATGTACGCATGGTGTGGTTTTAGGTCGTTATCTACTTTATTATCATTTTCTCACAACTCACAAATAATACTTTGTATTTTATACCATGTCATTTGAGTTTTGAATGTAATCCATCATGTATATTTTTTATTTTTCCTTCATATTTCTCAATCTCAAGTCTCAAAAAATTTTATTGTCTTCATTTATTCTTGATTCTTGATCATATAATTCAGGCTTTTAGAATTTATTAGAATATTAAATACTAAATACGTATTGAGTATTGAGCACTGAGCTGACTTCTGAGGAATTCGAGCAAAAAAAGCCTGAATCTCATATTATGTAACCCTGACCTGGTGTCAATTCGTGTTCTTTCCTTTTTGCATAAATTACATACATCTGTCTGTTGTCTGTACAATACTATGCAGGCTTGATTTGTTAATGGATTTGTTGTTGTAACCATTTTGTGGTCATTTTCTCTTATTTTTTCTCCACAAATGGGTTTTTCTATTTTGCATACCAAATTTAAAATATATAATAAATGCTTTATGCCTAATTGTGACGAGAAGTTCAAACGTCAAACATCAGACATTTTACATAATTTTACTAACCTTGTTCGATGCTCGTTGCTCATCTTCGTCTGCACTTTACGTCGTGTCATTGTGTCATTGTGTGCTTATGAACTGTGAAAAATAGCTAATAGCAAACACCATGAATTGTTTGTTGATTTCTTGTTTGCTCACCATTCACCATTCAAAGTTACACTCAAACTTCAAAAGCTCAACAATAGAATATACAGTGTATGGAGAGTGCATTTGTTATTTATGTGGGCAATAATCCTTTATTTGTCCAAGTCGATGTCAACGACAAACGACAAAGTACATAAATAATCACATGAATGCAGTTTTTGGTTTTGTGGGCTGTTGCTCAATGTTCAATGCTCAATACAAGTTGAATTGACTCAAGACTCGAGACTCGAGTATTTCGGATTTGAGTAGAAATGGAAGTGGTCTGGCGACAAAATCCATATTCCATAATCTGTAGATGATTCACTCCATAAGAAAAAAAGTTGTACTTGTACTTGTTCTTATTCTTGTACTGCAGCAGCCTCCTCCGTCATTTTGTTTCTCCAAAGTTCAGTAAATAGATGAAGGCCATACAATAATTGACAATACAAAACAAGATTAAAAAAGGGAGACAATGTAAACGTAATATTGATAAAGTGTGTATAACTGTTAACTGTACCATTATTTACTATTATTATTATTACTATGATGTTGTCCTCAGGTTTAGATTTGGATTTTGGATGTAAAAAACTTCAACATTATTAATCATTACGTATTATTTTTACTCCACACAGTGGCATCTCAATGTGCATTGTTCTCTATTCTCTATTCTCTATATTTTGATGGAAACATTCGTCATCCGTTTTTTGTTCGTTGTAGGTTGTACGTCGTAGTTCGTCTCATGATACACAATACACAATAGTTGAATTTGTAGTTAAAACTCGACACTCGACACTCGAAAATCAACACTCTTGAATCTTGAATTCTTTGACAAACAAAATACAACCTACAACCTACTAATAACTTAAATAAATAATATGTGAATTGACAATTGACAACAATGTGAAATATAAAGTATAATAACAATAGTAATAAAATAATGGAAGCGACAGGAAAGGGAGGAGGAGAGATATTTTATTTACTATTAAAGTATTCTCTCTTTTCATCTTGACTTTCATCACCATCATTCATCACCATCCTCTCTCCTCTCTCTCGTCATTTAATCCAGAATTAAGAGTTAAGACTAATTGCTCCACTGTTGTAATCATTATCATCATCAAGAGCACCAAAACCTCTTTTATTCTACTGATATTTTCTATGGTGTGACATATGGCCTTTTAATGTGTTCTAAAAGTTCTGTAATGTTCCGCAATTAGTTATTAATTTTTTACAATACAACTCCAATTATAAAGTACAATGTAGATAATGTTTAATGTGTATCATGTATGATAATAATATTTAATAATCATGATACAGAGAACATCAGATGTCAGACAACTCCTCATCTCATCACTCATCATTCATGTCACACACATCACACATTTATGCAGTGTGCAGTGTGCATTGGGCTGTAAAAACTAAAAACCTTTGAGTCTTTGAGTCTTTGAGTTTTGAGTGTCTTTGAGTAAATTGCATTATTGTGTGTCTAATACTTTACACTCGTAGTATCTAGTATCTAGTATCATGATGACACTATTATGATTATGATACATTATAAAAAGTAGAAAAAGGAAAATGGAGCAAAATGAGAGGTGAGAGAGAGAATGAAATCAACGCTCAAAACTCGTAGGAATGCGTGTTTGTTCATAAAAAATTCACACTTTTTACAAAAATTTACCAGCTTTAAAAGTAAATTGCTCGGGTAAACTCATTGTAATCATTATGATCATTACCATTATCAGACAACAGATAGACAGACTTTTAGAAAGAGAAGGGAGAGATAAAGAATAAAGAGGAAAGAATAAAGTGGGAAAAACGAGAGGAAGGAGAAAACAGTAGAATCTTGTGTGGAGTATGGAATGTGTTCCTATCTTACAACTTACAACTTATAATGTTCACTAATAGAGAAAAGGGTACGAGGTATGAGTTACATTATAATGGGGAAATAAAAGCTAGAGAAAAAGGAAAAAGAATGGAAAACTTTGTTTCACCTTATTCTTCCATGTTTTAAAAGTCATATAGGTAATAATAATAGTAATATTTACTAAAAGGTTTCTTCTTCTAATCTACATCATATTACATATAGTATTTACGCTATATGCACTAATAATAATAATAATAATATGGAACAAGGGACGGTCAGAGTTAGAGTCAGAGTATATTATATTACACTGTTGATAGTTACTGGAGTATTTGAGATATGAGCATTATATCGTTAGCCCCAAGACAAATTTGAATCATAATTCACTCTTGATTTCTCTTGGTTTGGCTAGTCACACCAGAAATATTTTACCTATTTTCTCCCCTTTTCATCTCTCTGTTCATTACATTACTTTCAGCTTTCAGAGATTAGTTGTTACTACAAGCATCTCGCATTTTAAACATGAGACATGAGACCTATCCCTGTTTTGACTGTTGGAGGTAAATGGTCAATGGTAAATGCATGAAATGGATTGGAAGGAAATGCCTAGCCTGAATCCTGAATCCTGAAGAGCATGAGCAAGTACACATCATCATCCAGTATCTAGTAGGAAATGATCCTTTTCAAGTTTTTCCCTTTATTCTGTGTTTTCTAAATTCTAAACTTGTGTAATGTGTGTATATTGTATATTGTACACGGATGAAATTTCTTATGGTGCATGTTGTACAAAAGTAATTCGGTTATGGATTTGGATTTTTGGACTGGGATTTTGGGTGTGTTTCTCCATGTCAGTTTTGGTGGTTAGTGTGAAATGGACAAAATCTCACACTTGTTTTCTTTTGTACCCTCGTTTATCCTCTTTTCGTTCTCTTTCTTTGACATGTGTAATGTGTAGTAAAAAAACAAAACAAAAAGCAAAACAAAGAACAACAACAAGTAAACTTGACTCTCGTGGTCAGTACTTACAGCTTACAGCTTTCAGTATTCATTCAGTATGATCTTTCACTTTAATGTTATGTGTACAAACTTTTGTATGTGAGTTTGAAGGATCTTCATAAGATAATGGACAAAGACAAAGAACAGGGATGGACGATGGACGATGGACGCGAGAGAAAACAAACGAGAGAATTCGTGTACTCTGTACTGTGGATTGTGGATTGTGGGCATACATAAATAAATAATCCTCTTTCCATCTTCCATGTATTTAATGAGGATAGAAAATACGGCAAATGTTGAAGACAGGGGAAGAAAAAGGAAAGAGCCCAACCCGCTGGGTTCATATATATTGATGATGATGCTTCATGGCTCATGGTTCATGGAGGAAGGGAGAAGACGGAAATACTACATTATAATGTACTGTTTGTTGTTTGTATTTTGGGAAGGAAAGGGATGAAAAAGCACGTTTACTCGTACGTTTTCCAGAGCACACGTAATACATGTATGGTTCAGATTTTACAAAATATAGAATACAAAATAAAGATAGAAAATACAAGCATAAGACATACGAGCTGGTCATTTATTTTTGTAGATTGTAAACTTGAAACTTGTAATATGTATCGTGTATCCCCAAGTAATTTGTTACTACAATTTACAATTTACAACTCGGAGTGGTGAAACAATAAAAAATAAAAAGAGGAGAATATTTATGCTATTATTATACTGAAAAAATTACAAACTAAATACACACAGACAACGGACATTACAAATTGGGAAATGAACACTGTTATTACAACACTATAATAATACACATCAGCTTACACATTACTTGTAATTTGTAATCTCTTTTTGATTTTCGGTATAAATTAAAAATTATCCATAATACCATAGTATGTCCAATACAATTGCATTTCGATCATCGATCATTTTGTAATCGAATCCAAGTTTATGAATAATATAATGACTACCTTTGTGAAATTAGCCAGCACGTTGAAAGATAGATTTAGAATTTAGAATCGAGCCGATTTATCATTAGGATGATAATGACCATGATAATAATCATTATTATTATTATTGTATCAAGTTCTGCCTACTCTTTTAAATTTGGAATTTAAAATGAATGCATAAAAAATTAGAAGTAAAAATTCCTACAGCCTTGCAAATTAGCCATATGAAAAAGAACTTGTAGAGATTCCGTTGACTGATAACTGATAATAGCTCGACACTTGACAGATTTGGTATTGATTATTGACATGATACATATGATGCATAATATTTTGAAAGTATGAACATATTATACATACATAAGAGCAACAAGTGGATCAAATCCAAAATATGGAGTAAATGAAGTGTGTAGGATGAAACAATAGCTTTAATTTTATTTGTTTTGCTACATGTATAATTTGTAATTTGGTTGCATTATCAATGCTCAGTGATTATTATTATTCTATAGATATGAGATTTTGGATAAAATTGTACTATCAATATCAAATCTAAGAACTAAGAACATTTTATATTTTGCTTGAGGTAAAAGGTAAAAGAAAAGGGGATGAAAAATGATCAAAAGTCTTTTAATATAGTTTTGAAAGGTGATAATAATAATAATAATGCTAATAATAATGTAGGTTGAGGCTGGTCATATTTCAGATTTGAAAATCAGAGATGCTCAATGTTCAATTAAGGCTAGGAAATTACTTAAATACTACTATAGATATACAAGACAGGTGTAGATTGTAGATTCATCTTGATTCTTGATTAAAGCCGGGAGAAAAGAATAGCTACGGGGAAAAGATAAGGTTGATTGTTGATTGGATGCCTGATTATACTTTGTGATGATCAAAATCAAAATTGGTTGATTTTGATTTTTGATGTGCTTGGCGTGTTGTTTGATTTATATTTGGAATGATGAGGAGGAAAAATGAAGAGGAAAACAAACAAACAAACTTTTTAAACTCAATTTATCAAGTATCAAATAGTCATTTGTAA
Source organism: Sminthurinus signatus (assembly GCA_019776565.1). Classification (NCBI taxonomy): domain Eukaryota; kingdom Metazoa; phylum Arthropoda; class Collembola; order Symphypleona; family Katiannidae; genus Sminthurinus; species Sminthurinus signatus. The sequence continues at coordinate 65,366 of JABASP010000192.1, forward strand.
AAAAATTAATTCTGATTTTTTTCTCGTTTCTTTTTTATTTACAGCATGCAAATAATGTCCGACTAGCCTGTTTAGAATGGATAAACTCTGGAAAGAAACTCCCCAAGTGCTGGGGTAAAGAATGGAAATTGCCAAATGGAGAAGTCACCTACAACAATGCTGCGAGACCCGAGACGTTTTTCGCTCGGGATAATGTTCACAATTTCATCACATGGTGCAGAAAATTAGGAATCTTTGAGTGCCTTTTATTTGAGAGTGATGACTTGATCCTAAGGAAAAATGAAAAAAGTGTCATACTTTGTCTTCTTGAGGTAAGGAATGAAATATGAAATATGAGCCTACATAATATATTACATAGCACATAGTATGATACAACATGATGATAATATTTTATATACTGTATGTACGCACCTTTTCTCATTCATTTTTCATCAATGAATCAATTTCTCCATCCCTTTTCATGCCCGTGATTCTGACTCTGACATTGAAATTTTCTCTATATTTTTCTCTCTTCCTTGACGTGTGCATTTTACACTGTACATTGTACAAACTTTATAGATACTTTGAAAAAAGTAATTAATACATTACCATGCATGAGAGTAGTTGAGAATGGGATGTGGAAAGGATATTCACGACATTAGTCTTTATAATACATAGGAAATTCATGCAGTAAATATACAGTAATGAGGTGATGAAAGTCAGAGTCACGAGCAAATTTATAAAATTCAAAGTCAGAGTCAGATTCTCAACTCCTCTCTGCTCGGAAGTTGAGTCTTCTTAGATTCTATAGTTTCTAGTTGTTTGTTGCTCTCATGTGATTGTTGAGTTTTAAAGTGTAAATGAATGAAATAAAAAAAACTTGATAACATTTTGATGTTGATGTTGCTGTTTTACAGGTTGCAAGACGAGGGAGCCATTTTGGAATGGCGAGTCCACAACTTGTCCAATTTGAGAAGGAAATTGATAGGGATATTGCTAAAGACACTGGACAGGATTTGAGTAGTTCGGGAGAAGAAGAGGAAACTTCCTTTCAAGAACATGGTCCAAGTCCTCAGATCATCACCAATGACCTTCGTAGCCTAGATGAAATGGTAATGATAATGAAAATCCTTTTATCTTTTATCATTCCTATATACAGTTCTATACATTTCCCATCTTTTTACACTGAGTTACACTTTAAACTTTAAAATAACTACTGATACCTAATATAGTTCTTATATTGAAACTTTGGAATTGAAACTGAGGTTTAAATATATATTATAAGTATTGATAATATTGAAAACTATACATATACATACAAAGAAAATAGAAACAACTTCCATGTTACCACATTACATTGTATTAGATTGTTACTTGAACATCTTTCTATTATTAATGGTAAATGGACGATCTTATCATTTCTGTCTCTTGCTGCCTCCTGCATTCTTCTATATGTACATACATGTAAACAACAAGAACAGAAAACAGAATTAAAATCCCCGGGACAATGTTTAAGGCTCCGCGTGAATCTAGTTCTTTATATAATTTTATTTTTCTGTATACTAAATTTGGATTAAGTTTAGTTCAAAGTTTAAGAAAATAAATTATGGATGGGTTAATTTTTTATCCATTTTTGACTCTTAAGTTTATCCCATTCAAAATTTCAACTCATTGTAAGTTCCTTTAAATCTCATTTACATTCTCATAAATTCGACTCAATGAGGAGCCTTATGCTCAACATCTAAGGATTTTCCTGAACTAAACTCAACCCTTCTAATGTATAAAATACATGTACAATGTACAACTTACGACGTACAAGAAAAATAACAGGGAAAATAAGTACTACCACCTAAGAATCTCTCTATCAGTGGAAAACGTACAGACTACAGACACTACACTATAAAGTATACTCTATACTTTTTTTAAATACTTGTTGAAACCAAGTCTCTCAGTGGAGATTGGAAACATTTTTTTCCTCTTCTCTCTCTCTCTCTTTCTCTCTACTCTCTACTCCTTCTTCCCGTATTACGAGAAATAATATTCTTCTCATCATCTCCCTCACACTCACACTCATACACAACATCACATAACACAAAAATTCATTTAAGATTCAAGTAATAGTGAGTGGAAGCAGGAATCAGCCTTCAAAAAAGTACTTTCCTTGTACAGTGTACAATGTCAATGTACATTGTAGATACATTCATCTATCCATCTATCCATCTTCTCCATTCTCTGTTCTCTCCCTTTACTTACTTATTTATCTACCCTCACATTTTCAATACCAAAGTCTAAAATGTTTCTTAATGCCCAATGAAGTGAAGGAAAATGCAAGGCAATGCACTACACACTATACTTATAGTGTATAAAGTATAAAGTGTAAATGTATGCAATCCAATGGCATGTCGAACTTTGAAGGCATTTTGAAATTAAATATAATCTATCTAAATGCATTTTCTCCTCTCCTCTATTTTCTTCCATGAGGAAAGGTTTCTTGAATATTTCCGAGTGTGTGATGTAACTTGTAATATGAAAATATTGTATAATATTATTATGTGCACGAACATCTCAAAAATATAAAATTTTAAGCTTCAAAAGTCTGAGATAGTAAACAAAATACACACTTGTACTTATACATAATACATAAAACATGACATACAGTTCTAACTTTTATACATTACACATTAAGCACAGAGCGAGAAGAAATGAAAATGTACATATATATTTAGTATTTAGGTATAGGTAAAAACGCCTTCAGAATTTTTGTCTTCTTCTTTGGGTGCTTTGACTTTAGGGAATTTTAGGATAAACTGGCGATATAAGACATTTCTTATGTTCTTTCTACCCTCAATTGTACACAGTACAAGAAAATTGACTAATTGTTATAAATGTCTTGAATTATTTACAGGTACGAGATTTGGTGGAAAGATGCACTTGTCCAGTTCAATTCCCAATGATCCGAATTACAGAAGGAAAATACAGAATCGGCAATACTAAATTGATGATTTATGTCAGAGTAAGTTTTTGTATGCATTTTTTAATTTTTTTTAATTTTTTGTGCACTGCAGTTTTGTTTCATACTTTTAGTTTTATCTTGGAATTTTGTAAAATGTGTACAATGTACAAAGAGCATAAAACAGATGATGAAGAACTAAACAGAGATTGAGCTTACCAAGATAACAAGACCAGTTTATTTGGTATTTGGTTTTTGGTTGTTCCATTTTAACTTGTGGTTTTTGTAAAATCTCTCAATTCCCTTTCAATTCGTTTCGGTTCGACAGTCGTTTGTTCCACAAACGAGAGGGTTGAAATATGTACATCTAGGTATAAAACACGCAATATATTATTATGAGACTTTTTTGTAAAAAATATATAGAGGAAGTGTAAATTCTGTTTTAGGAAGTTTACTGCAGTATTTAAAATCTCAAAATAACAGCACAGAAAGGAAAGTCTTTTTTATTATGTTTCCCCTAAAACTTTGAAGCTCAAAGCTCAAAGTATCTATACTATTTACTATTTACACACAAAACAATTTGCTTGTGTATAAATATTTGTTTAAACATTAAATACACTTTCATTTTGCGTGTAAGTGTTACCTCTGCTTCCTTATTACTTGTTACATAGTTTAAATAACTGAAGCTTAGTGACAAAATATACATATTATATACATGCATAATATTACGAGTATGTAGTAAATGGTATGTATGTTTACACAGCACACATCCACTCACTCATATTTCGTATTCACTGTTCACACTTACTTGATACACAGACGGAATAACATTAAAATAAATGCAACTGCTTATTTCCTCCCGAATTCACAACATTTGTATCAGTTTCAAGTACTTTCCCCTTTGATTCAGTTTTCTTATATCTATGATAATTGATTAAATGCTCAAAAAGCATTTAACTTTGTAAGACGCACTAGAAAAATGTCAGGATAAGCCAGGAGCCGTTTTCATGAATTTGGATCTTTAACATTTGTTTAATGAAAATACATTTTTTTAACCTATGCTAAATCAATGGACCTATGCATTGCCTTGGGCATGTGTATGTTTGTCTTTTCGCGTTTTCGCACACTGTACATAAATGTGACTTGTAGAGATAACTATATCACATTCATGTACAGAGTCACAAAATATAATTCAAGATAAATAATTATTATTTTTGAGAAAAGAGTTTACAAAAGTGCGTAATTACTAATGTCTGTTTTTT
>JABASP010000193.1:0-69309 GCA_019776565.1 Sminthurinus signatus
TCCTCCTTTCGTCCTCCTCCCCTCTCCTCCTCCTCCTCCCCTCTCCTCCTCCTCCTCCTCCTTCTCCACCAGATTGGAAATGTAGTTGAGTGTGTAGAATGTGCAGTGCAGAGTGGGATCCATTCATTATTTCTCATTTTATAGGGAATTTTACAGTGACGGGAGAAGGAATCTTCTCTCTCTTCCATCTTCTCTTGCATCAAATCTCATGGTTCATGGTGGAACATAACGGCAGAGAGACAGAGGAAACGCTCAATGTTCATGTGTTCACATATTCAAGTATACATTTCTGGAGTAGCTTTTGTATTTTGTACATGGGGAAAGATTCGGAGGAAGCAGAGGAGGATAGATAATGTAAAATAACATAATAATATCAGATGAAGATAGAGCAGAATGCGGAATACAGAATAGGCTATTTGGTGAGCGCTATATCGCAGAGCGCACTAATAATAATACTAGTAATAATAATCATGATAATAATAATGATCAGTTGCAGGATGCGAATCCGTATTTTCTGATTCCTCCAACGGGAGGCGCAGTAAAGCGGGAGCCGGAGCACAGAGAATTACAAGAGTGCAAGTAGAGAGGAGAAGAGGACACTTGACGCAAATCCTTTGTTAGTTAGTTTGCATACTCTTTTCTCTCTTCTCTCTTCTCTCTCCAGGATCCAGCCTGTTGGAAGTTGGAAAGATATTTGTATAATACTTGTGTACACATTCCAAACTAACAAATAGAGACACAAAAGTCCTTTTGCATGGTTTTGACAGCAGTGGATCCTCTGGATTCTGCATACAACAGAGAATGTACAAGGTGTTCTACAGTCAAATAGGTACAATAGAAACGGGAAGAGAGCAGAATAAATAAATATCTGTATACCTTGGCTTCCTCACATAAATCTGTGCCCACCAGTCCGCATTCTGCATTCAACATCCGACATCCATAAAACTCGAGAAAATACATAATACAACTTCCAACTAGAATCCAAAATCTAGAATCTCCATAGAACAAAAACCTCCATGACAATTCTACCAATTCAACCAACAAAATCCCAGTCTCAACCTGAATCTGAATCTGAATCCGAGTCTGAACATCAAGTACACAGAAATCCATTCAGATTAACAATTAATTATTTAACACTCCATTTCAACTACATTTCCCATCTTCTCATTTCATTTCATACTGCAGACTGGAAACGGGAGAGCATTCACCGTACAGCCCACTTTTAAATTCTACTTGTACACTCGGTCCAAAAAATGTCGCCCTTTCTCCTCTTCTCCTTCGACATATTTTATGATGGACATTTGATGATTCCTCTTCCACTAGATGACCTCACCTGAAGCCACGCTTTCAACCCAGTCTCCAGTCTCCATTTTCAAGTCTACCCTCAACACAAACAACATTTTGTACTGAAACTTTGACCAAATTGAATGTCCTGTCTCCACGTCATAATTAAACACAAACTGCAGACAAGATTCCTTCCGTAGCTCAGCCTCCAGTCTTTTGTCTTTTGAACCAGGGCTGAAAACCTGGAAAACTCGTCCCTGTCTCTTTCACTCAGTCCTGATCCTCGATTCTCCATCCTCAATCCTTGATTCTGGATGCGAAGGATGATAGGAGCTGATTGTTGAAGAGTTGATGGTAATTGCGACTGATATTTTCCTACAGACACACCACACTTTGACTGCCGCATCAGCAGAAACAGGAGCATCCGCCAAGTTGAAACTTGGAGGAAAAGCGTATCAAGGACGCGGGCGAAAGAAGAATGAGCGAATGTACTTACGGGATGCGCAGCAAAGATTATCCGACTACACATAAATTAATCTGTAGAAACTAAGGACGAAAAAGTAGGGTGACACGGGTACAAAGTTACGTAGATTCTGGATTCTAGAGTAATAATAATTATTATTATTTTATGCGAATTCGTATGAATAATATCGATAGAGATTTGTTGTCATTGGTCGGTTGACATTTTTACTCTGGAATTCAGGTGTGTTTTAAAAATGGAAGTATAATTTAGAATTTATACTTACCCAGCGTCCGAGCAGCTTTGTGCTCATGTTTCAAGCGTTGCGACTTGTTGTCACTCATGGCCGTTGAAGTTGAACCTGAACATAAATAAACAAAGAAACAAAGGGCAAAACCATTATTAATTATTATCATCATGTTATTGGATTCCATTCCAATTCTCAATGTAACTGGCAAATGGTGGTGTAAAATGTGTTGGAAACATAATATTTATTTAGTATGAAGACAGACATTAAGAAATAAATATAGAGACACAAAATATGAGTTTCCCCTTTAATTATTATTTATTTCTTGGTGATTAAAATCATTATCATTTTATCATTATCCTTCCTTCCGAAGCTCCGTCATTTTAGGAATGGGAGTTGGAGTCGGACGTGAAATGTCTATTTTATCACGGAACAATCAATCAATTATCAACTATAAATAGTAAATGAACAAAGAGTGGAAATCGGTAAGAACAATAAACGACTGCTGAAAAACTACAGTTATTCTCATTAGACAAGGTTGAGAATTATTGAGGATTGAGAATGATAAATTGTCCACACATTTTTAACATTTCATTTGGCTTGATTTGATTCCGGATAACATTAATAATTTTTGTCATAAGTCATGAGGCCCGATTCAACTCAACTTGATAGGAAATGTGATATTTTTGTTTCTTGTTTCACAATGCTCATGATTATTCATGACGTCATCGCAAATTCAAGGTTTCACGTCGTGTATTTATTTATAAATTGTAGTACATATTGTTGTATCTTTGTATACAATTGGAAAAGTAATGTGCGTAAGTACTTGGTATTTCGAGGTGCACTAATTACAAATTACGAATGGTTGCTCAAGAAAAAATAGTGAAGAAAGGAGTGAATTTTATTTATAAGTGGAGGTGTAAAATTTGCAGAGAATTGAGAATCTGCTGAATCTGATTGCCCAAAAAGAGGAGAATCGGGGTAGAGTTAAAAAGCTGGAAGGACAAGTGAGAAGGAAGTGACGGGGAGCTGGCTGTAAGTTGAAGTAGGACGTGCTGTTATCTGTTATTGTGATTGTCATTGACCACACACCTCGTTGACAAAGATTGAGAGAGAAGGAAGGTGAAAGGAAGGAAATGGTGAATGGCGAAAAGGACGGATAATAAAATGTCATTATTTAATTATTGAATTAAAGGTCTGTGTGCTCTATGCAGAGTTGATAGTTGATACATATTTATAATTTAAGCACATTCTCTATTTTGTGCTCTACGTGGATATTTCAGTGGAGAGTGGAGAAAGGGAGAGACAGGAGACGTTTTTGGGGTAAATGTTATTTCGGAGGATAATTAAATGTCCATTAGCGGAGCCGAGTCTCTTCTCTATTCTCTATTCACTATTGTGTGCTGTGTGTTGTGCTGGGGAAAGGACAGCGAGAGACAGAGAGAGACAGAGACAGGTAACTATATTAAACACTCATGTTTCTGATGGTGTCTGATGGTTGGCTCCGTTCCTCTCTCTTCTCCATTTATCCCTCTCTCTTTTATCTATTTAGATATCATGTCTATACTCCTATTTTCTATACACATTTCAATCCAGTCACCCGCGTCCTTTTTTCCATCTGTCTGCGCATTTCACTGCTGTATAAAAATAGAAATAGCATGACATTTCTTCCCCTGGATTCTCATGTGCGATGTCCGCCTCCGAATTCAAAATCATTGTCATCAGAAATCATAAAACAAATGCTCAATTTTTAAACTATTTTTCTAATTTCGTGCACTGGCTCGGATTTTGCATTTTGTGTGGTCATCAGAGGTCATCAAAATGAACTTGTGATTCTGATTAAAAGGTGTAAAACAAGGATCAAGTCGAAACCCCGAGAAAATCGATAAGATTTCGAGTCTTGTTGTCCTTTAACACCAATCACCAATAAATAAAGTTATTACAATTTTTCTTCCTCTTCTGTTTGAGTGGGTTATTGTGAAAAAGGAGAAGTGAGAAGTGAGAGGACCTGACAGACAAAAGACAACTCGCACGCAAACACAATACAATAATAAAGAGCAAACACCAGAGTGAGCAGTAAAATGAACAGAGAAAAGAGGGGAAAAAAGAGAAAGCACACGCAATGTGAACCTCTTTTCTCCATTTCCTCATCCACTTTCCTCTTGATTCCCAGTTCAGTTCCGCTCAGTATGAAAAGGAAAAGAATGACAAATTTCCTTTTAGTAAATACATTCCTCACCTCCAAACTCCAAACTCTAAACATGATTCATTAGGATTGCTTAGCCGTCTCTTCCTGAGCCGAGACTCGTGACTCCAAACTCGGGCACAATCACACCACATCAAAACAACAAAAGAAAACACAGGGAAATCCTCCTCCGTCGTCCCATTTCAACACGCACTCACCTTCACACCACAACCAAACCAACACATTTATCCACTATGAAATATGGAAATATTCAAACCTCACCACAAACCGCCATATTAAAATAACTAGAAATATCACTTGATGCATATTTTAGATATTTCAGCTCATTATCAAAAATGTCCCATTTCCCAGGTTCATTTTCATTCGTGACTCTTGATTGATAATCATGAAAATTGATAACATGGAAGACTGCAGACTGCAGACTCAAGGTTGTAGATTTTGTTAGGTTTTTTCCATTTAGTGTGGAAATTGGATGTGTTCATGGAGAATTAAGTACAAGTTGATTTCATTTCCTCTGCTGACTCTGCTCTGACTTTGGTTCTGATTTTGGTTCTGACTAAATCTGGATCTTGAATTTGGCTGAATGAATTTAAGAGCGGCGAGGGAAAAAATTGGTAAAATATCTAGAAACAAGTGAGACGGAAGAGGGAAGAGGGAGAGCGGAGATATTTGATTTGTCTGCTTTGGTTTATGTTGGGAGTTGGAGTTAAAAGTTGGAGTTGGAGTGAGCAGGAATTATTGGCCCATGAAGAGCTAATAACTCCACACAAATGTTCCATCTTCTACTTGCACAACCTTACACAGTTTTTTCCACTGCAGCTCAGACAAGGCAAAGAGTAAAAGGGGAAGAGCACAGGTGGACGCGACTCTCAACTCCATTCCATTTCATTGCAGCTCATATGTACAACCTACAATAGGAAGGCACACGGAACAAAACTCATGAAAAAAGACAAAAAAGTTCCACAGAGTTTCAACAAAGTTTTATTCCATTTCTTTTTCTCATTCCGTTCAGAATGGAGAAGAATGGAAAAGGGAAAAGGGAAAGGAACTCGGTCCAGTTGAATCCAGTTGAATCCAGTTGAATCCAATCCAATCTAGTCCAACGACTAAAGTTCAGAGTTGCTCGTCGTCCGGAGTTACTCCTTTTCTTGTTCCCGGCTCCTTCTGCGGGAGACTGGAGACAGCTCTATCATTTTTGTCACATTTTCCCACGTCCATACTTAATTCGCTTTGTTTCAATCAAACACCGCGAGGATTCCACATTCCACATGCTCAAATCTCTTCCTCTCTCTTTGTCTCTCTTCCATAATTATGTGGATTGTGGAGTTTGGGCGGAAAGCCGTCAAGCTAATTCCTCTGGTCTTGGTTCAGTCTTGGTTCTTGGTCAAATTGGAGCCAAAAAGGAAATTCAAAGTTCAAAGGAGACATGAAATGAAAGGAGTGGACTTGTATTTCTATTGTGAGCTGTGGGCATTAGTGACACTAATTTAACTCAAATACAAATACAAGCAAAAACAAAGTACAGAATAGACCAAAAATAAACTCGGGTTCCCAGTTATCAAGTTGCCATGGCAACGGACCTGATCGGAGTTGATCGGACTGACGGATGTAAAATGTGGAGTTTAGAATGTTCCTTGTTCCTCCTCCCTTTAGAAATTAGGAGCTGTGCGGAGACATGCAAAAATGGGGAAATGGGAAATACCAAGAGCTTTCTCCTCTCTGTTTTTTATGGACGAGGAATATTGATAAATTATGCATAATGTATGACATATCCATGACTTTGTATGAGCAGACACTGGACTGGAATTGTGAGGAGACATGAACACTGAGCACTGAACATGCAAAGAAAAGAAAAGAGAAGAGAGGAACAAGTTGTTACGGGAAATGTCAAGTGTGAAGTGAAAGTTTCTTGGTTTCGTGTCAATGTTAGAGCGAGTCGAGGATAAATGACAAAATTGGAGCCACAGCACACAGCACGCTTTCCTCTCTCCACTTTCTTTTTATGCTCCTTCTTTCTTTGTCTCCATTATTTGTGTTTCATGTCTGGAGTTTCAAGACTGGAGTCGGGAGACGACAGTGTAAAGTCGGAGGAGGACTCCTGCTTGATTATAAATAAATGTGCGAAAGAGTGAGCGTAATAGCGGACTATTAAACACATCCCACCACACTCAACACGGAACTCGGGAACACGGAGCTGGCGAATTCACGGGACAAGTTCCTTCTTTCACAATCACATTGCACAACTGAATCAACTTTCACCACACACAATCTAAAATCCACAATCACAACAAAACCCGGACCAAATTGCCGAACAAAGAACAAGTCTTTTCACCATGTTTGAATTTTGAATTTTTGATCCTCCTTTTCTTTTCTATTTTCTATTCTGTAATTCACCTGACCAAACAAACCTCAAACCTCAAACAAATCAAGAATGAATACACTTTCTAAGAAAATTGCCCCTTTACAGAAAATTTCATAGTCCTTTTCACTTTTCATCCGAACAATAATTTGAGTCCCGGGAATTCATATGAATTTTAAAAGACGTTCAAAAACAACGTCATCCCGCCCTTTCCAATTCTTGTGCATTAAGTGCAGATACAATACATTACACAAATCTTGGGCAGTTTCATTGTTTATCCGCGGCTACTAAACTTTGTATGTTCTCCTCCAAATTCTGAACTGGGTAAACATGACGAAAAGAAGCCCAACGTGAATGGGGGATGTGGATGTACAACAAGAAAAAGTATTAACCATTTGCGGGGAAAACAACAGGATCGTAATATTTTGCAAAATAGAAGCACATTTTCATTACACAACCCAATTTCACATGCTTCACGAGTCAAGAATGAAGAACAAGGGAAAAAGAAAGAAGGGGAGCAAAAACTGATGACAGTAAAATTGTTAATTAAATGAAAAGGTATGGATAAATGATTCATTTTGTTTACTTTCCTCCTAATTAATTGTCCCACAAAACTATGGGAAAAATTTCAGACATGCGGAATTCGGTATTCGGGATTTGGAACGTCCTGACGTTTGTCTTTGATGTGTTCGGAATTCCTAAGAAAAGCCCAACATCCCACATCCAACCTTCCAGTTTTCTCAATGGAGACCTCAATGGCTCTCAAAAATGAGTAGAAAACTAATGAATTGAAGAGGAAAAGTAACTTGTATGACGAAATGACATTCTGGATTCTCGCGGTATCTCCGTCCCAGATCAAGATAAAACAAAACATGCTACATTTTTCATGAGTATTTGGATTTACTCTATGCTAAATCCACCACCCACCAGTTTCAATTAATACACCAGTTACCCCACATGACACACTATCACTATAACTCCAATCAGAATCTGAAACTTGGCCAACGAGATTTCTGTAGCGGTGAAACAAAGAAGGGGGGAATTCTGAGGATGTACTCTATGCCATTTTCAGTGTAAAAACACTAGACGAGATTAAAAATCAGTGCCCGGAAGAAACGGAGTGGAAAAAATATTCTACTTTTCCTCCTCTTTTTGTTATGCATCTGTATTTGAGTTTGCGTTTGAGTGGGATTTGGGGGGAGGTGAAATGGTGGAGTTGTGTGGGGGCGGGGAGGAATAGTAATTCCATAAGAAGGGGAGGGAGAGTGAGAATGTGGCAGTTGGTTCATGGATATTGGACAATTATCCCAGTTGCTGGCATTACTCAGGATTATTGTTCATTTAAAAGCAACTGGATGTGGGATTATGTGGGAGCAGAAAGCAGAAAGGTGCACACGGCACAACTATTTACAGCACGAGAAACAGGAGAAAATGAGAGAACAGAGAAGAGAGAAAAGGGAAAAGAAGAGCGGGAACGCTCAATTTAACGTTGCGGTCATTACACTAAAATAACAAGACTCCTGAATGCTCATTACCACTTCCAACCACCACCGTCACGTCACAACCAGCACCAGAACCAACAACAGCAACAACACAGCTCACCTCCTCCATTTTCTCATCCCGTCTCCTCACAACTACCTCTTCCCCATTCTCAACTTCGAAGCACATCTACGAGTAAATCCAAAATCTACCTCAGCAGCACAAGACATGACTTTGATTTAAACTCAAATTGCCAATGGAACTGGAACTGGAACTGGAAGTGTGTCTTCACACACACAAAACGTGCTATATCATAATATCTCCTGCAATGTACATCGCACATGCTACGTCCACAACCCAAAAAGTATGCATCGCCATGGAAACAACCTTGTAGACTGGGAATCCAGTGGGAGATTTTCAGGTGAGAGGAACAAACAGGCGGAAACGGAAAGTACTCCAGTTTTCCGAAACAAGGAACAAGAGAAAATAAACAACAAGTTTTATGCTATTGAAATTACATAATTTGATGGAGCATAAATAGATATTTTGTTTGGTTGTGGCGGGCTGATTGATTCATGTAGAGAGAAGAGAGTTCTCGTCTTCTCCGAACATCAACTAAAATAGACACTGGAGTTGGATGAGAGAGAAAAGAGCAGAGATGGGAAAAGGGAAAGGAAAGGCTCCTCGGAAAGTGTGTAGTGTTTAGTGCAGAGCTCCACCACACTGAAACAGTGAATGAGTGAATGAGTGAATCAGGGAAATGAGAAACAAAAAGAGTGAGGAAATGCGACGCATCTTATTGGAATTGGTAATTGGTGAAAAGAGGAGAAGAAGAGGAAATGCCGTTAGAACTTCCAACTCAACTGATTGTTCGGGCGTTGACAAAAGAGCAAGAAAAGTCTGATGAATGGGGAATGTTTCTGTGTGGATCTCTGATTGAATAAAGACTACTTTTTACTTTTTAATGGAATTACCTCCACCTTTTTGTTTGTTGAGCTCACTCATTCTTTCCCGTCCCCTTTTTCCTGCACATTTTACAGTATACAAAATACAGAGCACAACGTTCAGTACAGCAGACTGGAAAATAAAGCAAATTACAGGAGTAAACAGATGCACTCTCTCTCTCCGACTTTTGAGTCCGGGGCTCTTAAAATGTAAAACATATCAAGTCAAATCCCATTCAATTCTTCCTCTCTCTCTCTCTCCCTCTCTTTGTTTCTGTAGCCAGCTCCCAATTTTCAATCTGATTTCACTCAATTAAACGAAAAGCAACATAATGACATGATCAAGGTACACACCATTAAAAATTTACATGTCAAACTCTGCCGCCGTTCCATAGAAAAAACAACACACAAGGCACGTCGGAAGCTACTCAAAACTCTTACTCAAACTCCAGCTCCAACCAACCAAAAGTAAAAGCAAAAGTAAAAGCAAAAACAACAGCAAAGCTCTCCTCGGAAAAAACAACATTTTGGTTCTCACTCACTCATTTTTTTTTATTCTTCTTTCATGTCTTGTTCAAATCTGTCTAGATTTGTTTTACTGTAGTAAACTTTGGACTTGAACTGGTTCATAAAACTCGTGTCATGTCACATCATTTCATTTGTGAAGATGAGGAGAGAATGGGAGCGGGAAAATTAGAACTGATAATTGATGGTGCTTTAAATGAGCAGAGTGATGAGAAAACAGAAAATAGAAACTCTTGGTGAAAGTTCACCAAGAATGAAAGAATCACTTGTCTAAATTTATCAGTAAATTCTACATCAAGGTGCTATTTCATTTCGTTTCATTTGATATCAATGACTTTGTTTAGGCCACGAGTATAAATATAAAATAGAAATGACAAAGGATGGGAAAAGATACAAGTACAAAAGTATGTGGAGGAGCATTAATGTACTTTTCACGAGTGAGTGAGTGAAGCAGTAGCAGTAGAAATAGAAGAACAAGTAGCGTAAGTTGGTGTGTTTTCCGTTCAAGGTAAAGAAAGAAAGAAAGAAAGAAAGAAACAAGATGATGCTGTTTGGTTGAAAGTGAGTTGGAGAGCGAGATAAGAAGTGAAGTGAGAGAGAAGAAGAGAGAAGAGAGAAAGAGGAGAAAGTATAGAAATGTCTATCAATGAATTTGTGAAGGGAATAGATGTGAGCGGAAAGGAGGATTCAAAGTCAGAGGTAAGTCTTCTGTGCAGAGAAATAGATACATAAGGTAGAATGTGTATAATATTCCGTGTATTGTGTGTTGTGGATTGTGGATTGGGGAAGATAGTGGATGCTGGATGCTGGATGGTGGATGGTGGATGGTGGATAGTAAATAGTAAATAGAAAATACAAAGGACTCTGATACACAAATTCCCCCAGGAAATATTCCCATGTGATATCACGTACAATGCAATCCACCATAGCACAGTGCACAGTGCACTACACTCCACCACACAACACACAACACAGCAGAAAAGGAGAAGAAAAGAAGAGAAGAAGAGAAACACACCTCACTCATACACATTTCTCTCTCCTCTTCCATTTACTCCCCACGTCACATGTACTTGAAAAACTGGGGAAGCCAGTCCAGTCGTTCTCTATTGATTCCTTTTGACTCTTCCAAACATGTAGGAAGCAGAGAAGCAGAGAAGCACAGAAACAGACAGGGAGAAAAATATATACTATTTAATATGTAATCCGGGAACAATATAACTTGACATGAAAATACCGTGTATTTACATAGTACAAGTATTTCAATTTCCCATCCACAGCTTTACTTTCACACATTCTTTTCCTACATTTCCCTTTCCTTCTGCTCTGCTCTGCTCCGCTCTCTCTCTCTGTTTGATTCTCCAGGTAATTTGAAATGGGAACAAGATGAATGGGATTTTTCCTGTAGGACAGGAATGGAAAAGATACAAGTTGATACACAAACACACACATGGAAGTAGTCCAGAGCGGAGCAGTGAGTGCGAGTGGGAGCAGGAATGAGCCTCTGTTTTCTGTTTCTGTTTTCTCCTTCTCCTTCTGCTTCTCCTTCTACCACATCACATCACATGCATAATTTCATCCCATCTCGCATCTCAACTTGAATTTCACTTTCACTCACTCAGCCCATTCCTCCATTTCCCTCTTCTCTGCTTCCCTACTCCTTCTCCACTCATGTGTGCACAATCTACCTCCACTCCTCATGTATTTTCTATATTCTATTCCAAGAAAAGGTACAGAGTGAAGAAGCAATAATATCAAGAAATACATGGCACAATTTTAGTACAAACACGAGCTAAAATCCGCACTGGGGCACATTTTTTTGTACACTTTTGATTTTTTTATACTTTTCTCCCTCCTCCGTTTTCGTTTTTTTTCATTTTTCGGATTGAATTCCACAACACATTTATTTTATTTACATTTTACATTTTGTATTTTACACTTTTTACTTTGTTCATTTCCCATTGTTTCCTTTTCTGTAGCTTTTGCCTGTTTTAGCCTTGGTTTTTGTACATTCAGAATCAGAATCAGCATCATGCAAGAGAGTAAACAGCATTTGAGAAAAATGACGAGTAAAATTCCCAGTGTAAAAATGGTATAATAAATGTCATGTCTGAATTTTAAACCCACTAAATAAAAAAACAGTGGGATTCCTGAAACATCCGCATTTTCCCCTCTTCTCTACATATTTCGTATCTCAACCTCCTTTTATACCCATTCTGTCCTGTTCTTGGTTTTGGATTTTACATGTTTAGTTCAGGAAATAGAGAAAAATCTTACGTGGTTTTGGAATTGAGAATAAAATACTCGTGTCTCATTTTAATTTTAGCATTTTAACCACTCTCTTTCTCTTCATCCTCTTACAATAAATAATAAACAATAAACACTGAATCAAAACAACAAACAAAAATACAACACCCCAATCTCACTCATAGTTACAGCAGGAACATCCAAACTATTGAAAATCTTGGCAACTGGCAAAACAGTCAATTAATCAAAAATCATAACTGTCAAGATTCATTCATTCATCACGTCTGTGCGTTTTATATGAGGATCATGAGAACCCAGAAGTTGGATGATTTATATTTTATTTAGGCCTCACATATTAATTTTAATTATCACATCTCTGAGATGTCAGTTTACTCCGGAATCCACAAGTTGGCCAAACCAAAATGCGGAGCAGCGGACAGGATAATCACGAGTTAGTTAATTAATAATCATTAATAATATGACAAATCCTTCATTAAAATCCTGATTCATGAACCCATTACGTTTGACCCCACGCGTGTTTAAGGTTTGAATAATAACAATGATGATAATAATAATAATACAAACGTCACTAATATTCTTAACACGTTAATAAAGTCAAATAGTAATAATAATAATAATCACCGCAAAGGACGTGTTGTAAATGGTACAAATGAAGAGTTTCCGAAATGAGGAGGCAGAAGACAGATGATGTTATGTAAAAAATTAAAAAGGAGTGAAGGAATAAGGAAAAGTGTTTTGCTTACCATTTTGACTAATCTCAGATCTGTAAGAGCGCCTGTGGGAGTTGGCGGTTCGTGAGGTGCTGTTGACATGTTGAAGAACGAGACATGCGGAAGTGGAGGCGAGTGCCCGTTTCTGACGAAGTGCTTCCCTGAAAATCTTGGAGTACATTACTATCATAACTACGGCCGGGATCCAAAAGGAGATCGAGGATGAAACCAACGCGTACACTGAAAACACACAAAAATACACAATATTACTTTTTTATTATTAAATTA
Organism: Sminthurinus signatus; assembly: GCA_019776565.1. Lineage (NCBI taxonomy): Eukaryota > Metazoa > Arthropoda > Collembola > Symphypleona > Katiannidae > Sminthurinus > Sminthurinus signatus. The sequence continues at coordinate 12,768 of JABASP010000193.1, forward strand.
ATTCCATAAATTCATATTCATTTTGACAAAATCCAAAACCCGCCCCTTTCTTATTTTCCCTTTTAAATGCTCATTCTTTCTCATAGTAAACATTGTACATTTTTTAAATGGTTCAAGTCTAAAACTGGAAGCATTTAAAAATGATTCGAGATGGATTTCAAGTGATTCCACTTGATTCTTGATTCAGGAAATGCAAAAACTGCAGGAGGAAAACAGATTCATGTGATTAATTTATCGGCTTATTTCGAGTTGAAAGTTGTAAAAGTGCATAAACATTCCATTTGAGTTCATACACCTTTTTTTATTCTTTGTTTTTTACTTTTGATGCACTTTCACAGTATACAAATGTGTAGTAATTACGGAGTGAAAAAATAAATAAAATGGGACTAGAGTACAATGATTTAATGTGAAATGTGGAAGAGGAGATTATTTTTTCCTGCTTTCATTCATCACGGATTCAATTGAATCCAATCAGGAATTTCCTATGGCAAACATCCCAGCCCAAAATTCATTTATACACGTTTATTTCATTGCATTATCCCATTTCCGCTCCTCCAAAACATGAGCAACTCCAAACTCCAAACAAAACAGCACAGCACAACAGAAGAGATCAGAAGAGAGCTCAGCTGAGAGATTGTCAAAAATGTGCCTGTTTCTTTAGGATTGTGTGGATTCTTTGTAAAAGGGAGAGAAAGTTGAAAGGGCGGAACAAACTAACTGACTCACTCACTCACTCTTCAAACGAGTTTTACGTCCCAATAAAATATACAAGTTAAGCGAAAGTAAACAATAAAAGTTTGTCTTCAATCAAATGGACTGACTTGACTTGACTTGCTTCACTCTTTTCTCTGTTCCTCTCTGCTCTTCCCTGCGCTGCTTGTGGAAACAGGAGAAACAAAAACAGAAACAGATTCGAAAGCCTCGGGTTGAAAATTCCTACTGTAATTCATACATGTATGCATAATGCATATAAATTTATACCCGTTCCTTCCATTCCATAATGTAGACACAGGGAAATATACACAAACGAGGATCGCTAATAAACAGAGTCAAGGCAGTCCATTTTACTCAAGGTTCTTCAAACAACACATAACATTACAAGACATTCTACACTCTCGCTCCTCCGTTCATTCATTCATTCATTCATTCTTTTGTCTTTTTTTAGCTTCTTGCTTTTTTGTTGGGTTGGGAAATTTGATTTGATTTTCTTTCTTTTTTGTTATTCATGTCCTATCTCTTGTTATTTCTCCCTTCTTCCCTTTACCCTTTTCCCTTTTTTCTATTTCTATTTGTATTTACACTTTGAATAACAATTTACATAATCCCCGTTTCCGTTGACCATGATGCGGATTCATGAGCTGGATTCATAAACTCCTGCCCCTGCCCTGCCTGCCATCCTCCTCCGCCATCTTCTCCAGATACCCGATAAATAAATACATCAATACTTTTATATTTTCTACTTTCTACTTTCTACGACCAACCCAATCTACAAAGGGTAGTCGACTCAAAATCCACACGGCACAAGGTAGAATGTGAACAATCATGTGGAATGACAAGAAAGGAAAGGGAACAAAACTTTGTTCTCTCTGTTCCGATGGAAGAAGAAAAGAGAGAAAAGAGAAAAGAAGAAAGAAGAAAGAAGAAGAAAACAGGAGATGAAAGGAAATTCCCGACGTCTATGATGTGGATGTAAACATGTAAATGCAGAGTGTAGAATGTGCATGGATGTATGGGAAATAGTAAAAATCCACGTGTGTATAAAAATACATGTTACAAGTTGTACTACATTTACGTAAATGAGTTGAATAAATAAATAATGCTCTTTTGAGATGCCGAACGGAGAATGAAGAAAAGGGAGAACATGCAAAATGCACAGCACCACACAAACACAGAAACACACTGAATCATAACAAAGAATAAACTGGAATACAAACAGAAACAGAAATGCAAGTACAAAAGTACAAATGGAAGCGTAATATCCCGTTTTATGCCCAAGTCGTTGACTATTCTATTTATCCTCCCCGCTCCTTCTCCTTCTTCTTCTCCTCCTTTTCCTTCCGAGTAATAATAAATAATAATAAGAATAATAATATTCAATCCTACAACAAGATAAAAATTTAGTTTCTTTTCTTTTACAGAGTTATTTATATCTGGATTCGACATCTCTTTGTTTTCCCTTTGAATCTGTTTCCCCAAACTTGAAACTCCCAGCTCCAAACTACAGACTGCAGACTGTAGATATCAGATTACGATTACGGCTACCTTTGCCGTTTATCATGTAGTATTTGTACTGCGTATTATTATTATTAAAAGTACTCGTGGCGTAAGAAAGACGGAGATACGGAGAAAGAACAAAAGAAATACTTTGTTTCCAGTCTCAATAGAAGTAGACATGAAGAGAGAAGAGAGAAGAGAGAAGAGAGAAGAGGAGAGAGAAAGGGAGTGGAGAATGCGGAATGAAGGCGCTACTGACTGGTGACTGTGTCCTGGAACCCAAACCAATGAATCCAACAGAATCGATACACTCAAACATCCAGCACGAGTTATTCTATTGATTATGTCCAGCATTGAGCAGACACAGACACGAGACATGACCGAGTAAAACACAAAAGAGATGGCAACAAAATAATGTCGCCGCTTAAGACAGCTCCGTTTACCATTTACCGTTTCCCATTTACACATGAATTAGTGAATCATGAAAATTCTCCTCTTTTTTAATTTTTAACTTGAGCATTTTTATTGCAAGTTTTATACTCTGCTTTTCAAAAGATTAGACAGGAGACACAAGTTTTGAAAGGCGCCAGTTTTCTGTCATGTGTGGTGGAATCAGGATTCGGGATCGTTTTGAAGGGCATAAATGTTAATTTTTAATGTTAAATGCGGGAGTGGAAGTAGAAAAAGTAGAGGATTTCCTCTCATAAAATAACCAAGTGGATTTTGAACTTTTCAATCAGATCTGAGACATGAAATGGATGTGGATGGAATAGGAAAAGTGGAGAAAATGCAGAGGAGGATGAGGATGAGGAGGGGAGGAGAGGGGGGAGGGAGGGAGGGGACGGAAGTACCTACGTCTGTTTGGCATTCCGTATTTGGGATTCGGCAGTTGGTGTTTGTGCTCCAGGATTACTTTTTCACTTTTTCTGTCCAGTTTTGATTCCGTCTTTTTGGACTAGTGCAACTGGAATACGAATGAAGAAAGGGAGAGAGAAAGCAGAGAGAAGGAGTGGGAAAGAGAAAGAGGAAAGAGAGCAGCAGAGCGAGAAGGAAAAGGATTCTGTGGAAAGAGGGAGAGATGGGATTGCATGTGAGTCGGATGAGAGTTGAGTGAGTATAATAAATATATAAATCTGTGTGTGGTCCATCGTCCATGTTTCATACACTTTTCTCTGTCTGCCTCCTTTTTTTTCTTCTTGTCTGTATCATGTCTGAAAGTGGGCTGGGAGAAAGGAGAAAGGAGAAAGGAGGAATTAAAAAGGAAGGGGTGAGATTGATTCATCTCTCTTCTCCGTCCAGTCCAGACCAGGAGCCAAAAAAGTTTTTAACAACAATCCTTTCATTCTCTTTCATGTTCAATGCTGAATGCTGAATGCGGACTGTTGGATGTGCACGGAGTCGAGTCCCGATACGACCCACGATCCACGATACACTTGCCAATTAAATGAAACTCAACTCTGCCCAACAAAACACAGAGAAAGAAGAGAATAGAAAACTCCGGCTGCCCCTTATTTACTTTTTACTCTGCGAGCTGCGAGATAAGAAAAGGTATGCATAAATGAGGAAACCAGACTTGTAATGCTCATGCTGATCATGTACAAGAGAAAGATAAAAAAGAAATGGCTGGTTTTTCCTCGGTACAGAATTAGAGACATAATTTACTGTAAATACTCCGACTCGGACTCGAACTAGAATTGGAATAGGAATCCGGATTCCAACTGCACTCAGACTCGGATCTCGCCAACGCTTCTTTGTATCTTTGTATCTCTATTTGGAATCTGTGTGTAGTTTTATCTGTTTGGATCTGGATCCGTGAAATGTAACATGTTCAGTGTATTGATCTTTGTCTACCTTTCACTTTCTCCCTTGTGTTTGTGTGTGTGTGTTGCCATTATTCCTCTTCTCCCGTTTCCTCTGCCTCCATCTCTCCATCTCTTCATCTCTTCATGTCTCCTTCCTGCCGCTCCTTCTTTCCTCTTGCCTCATCTCATGTCTAACTGTACGGAGTTCTCCGCTCTCTAGTTGTGCTAGTTATACGGGCAACAACGGACACTTGTGTACAGAAAGGAAGGCAGAGTATGGAGAATGTGGAGTTATGTTGTGTGTGTGTGTGTGTGGAACAAGGAGTTGCTACATGTGAAATGTTGTAGATACTCATGTTGTTAGTTTGTCTCCTCTCTTATCAAATCGCCAACATGATCAGGATCATTCATGGGATTTTCCTTTCTGTCCTTTTCTTTTCTTCTCCTTACTTTCTCAATCCATCCCACACGCTCATCACAAACACACACACATTCACATACCTTTTTTCCCTTTTCCTTTTCCTATTTTTTCCCTTCTCTTTTCTACCTTTCCCCTTTTTTTTCTTCCATGTTCTGTGAAAAAAGTCAAGTCAAGATTCAGGCAATTCAGAGGTGAATTCAAAGAAATAACTGAGAAACAGCCGCACGCTCAGTCACTGTTTATTCTTTAATCATTTCGCGCTTCTCATGCTCACTCCTTTCCTTTTTCTTCCCCTTATTCTCCGACTTGTTCTGGTTCTGGCTCTTCCTTTTCCTCGTTAGCTCCTCTTCTTTTTCCTCTTTTCCAGCAATGGAAAAAAGAAAAGAAAAGAAAAGGAAAGCGCATAAATACAAAAAAGTGAAAACGGTGCAGAATCTCTCGACTCAACTGCGACTCAACTGCTCCGCTGAATGACGTACAATTTTCCTGTTGCATCTGTGACTACGGATGCCGTAGACTTGGCCAATTCTTGACTGCTGTAACAATGTGAAAATGATACGGGAAATCCGCGTGCAGAGAAAAATGTACAGTTGATGTAAAAGTGATGTGTGAAAAGAAGCAAAAGACAGAAAAATTACAAGAGTTCAACTCAACTCCGAACCGGTGCTTCTCATTTCCACGGTCATCATTATTCCAGCCAGCCATCACCAGGATGAGATGAGAGGAGAAAAGGGGAGAAAGGGGGAGGGGGAGGGGGAGGGAGGGGAGTAATGGAGAAAGGAGAAACTAGCGAGATGTAGACTGTAGAATTTACAAGGTTCGCTCTACACCGCCGGCGGCGAGATAAAGATAAATCCATGTAATTTAATGCAGTTTCTTTTAGAAAACATCGCGGATGTGTCTGACTAAGAATAAGCAGGGCGTAAACGCTGAAATTCCCCCTCTGGCCCAAGAATTTCATCTAGGAAATCCTCTCTCTCTCTTGTTTTCCCGCTCCAGTCTAAACAAGTTACAAGTCCATGTACAAATATTTTGTAATGTGTAATAAAGGATGAAGAGAGAGAGGCTGAGATAATTTGCAATTTCTAAGTTACGTAGTTGAGAGCTGAGAGGATTCCAGTTTGAAATACAAATACATTTACATGCAGATCAACTGCGGACTGGATGAAATATGAAATGGAAATTGAAGTACAACACAAGACAAGATGAACATGAAAATGACGGAATCAAACAAACCACTCGCTTATCATCTTCAGCCTTCATTCTTTGCACATGTTCTATTTCCTATTCTCATTCTTATCCTTTTCCCTTTTTTTCTCCATCTAATAGCTCCTTTAATATGAGCATCTCAAACTACAAATAGAAAATACAGCTACGGAAATGTGAAATAGTCTATATTTAATAGAGTGTAATCTCATCTCATCTCATGTGTACACACAAATCATCTTGTTCTTGTACCAACTCCATCTCACAATTCGCTATTCGCTGCAATCAATAGGAATCAGCTCCTTTCACTTCCCAACTCTCTCTCTCTCTTTTTCATCCACAATCCACAACTTGAAAGTCATCCTAATTTATTTTGTGCTCTCCTTCTCTCTTCTCTCTCCTCTCAAATCTCATGTAATCCATAATCATAATCATGTCTGATTCCGAGTAAAAGGCACAATGTTGATTTCATCCCTTTTTTCTTGTTTCTGGAGCAACATGCTTAAAATGAAACAAAGGAGCGCCAATCAACATGTTACGAAAATTACTCTCAGTCTCATTTTGATTTTGCTTTGGCGTTGGGTGCGGAGAGGAAAAAACTTTTGTGTAAGAAAAATCTGAAATTGAGTAGAATGTATTTTTGATCCTTGATTTTCTCCTTGATGTGAGTGAATTTCAGATGGAGTTGTTTCACTTTGACTTTGGTTGGACTTGGACTGAAGAAGAAATGGACAAAGTAGAAAGTGGGAAGAGCAGGTGGACAGAGGAAGAATTTATTTGTGAATTGTGGGGTTGTTGAAGGAGACAGTTGATTCTTGTACATGTTACAGGAATTGTATTGTGGATTGTGGATTGTGGAGAGTGAAGAATGGAATGGGCGGAAGGTAGCTAAAAGTTATTCCGGCTGGAAATCCCCTTTCGGCTTTAATCTCTTCCCAAATCATGTATCCATTTGCCGTTTCCCGTTTGCTCTTTGCTGTTTACAGTTTCCAGTTCGTCCTTTGTACAACTTACAGCTTACATGTGTGTATTTATTTATTTCTCTCCAACTCATATTTCCTGTACTTGGACCAGAACGGAGAAACCAGAAAGCAGAAAGCAGACAACAGTAGAAACTACAAAGAGGCAGAACGCCCGTTTTTCCCTTGAACCTTTCCACTCTCCACTTTCTGCTTTCTGCTTTAGTTGGGAAAGTTTAGAGTTTAGCGGCGCTTATGCTGTAGTCAAGTGTGTTGTGTTGTGTTCTGTTGTCCTACTTGATGTAGCTACAGGATACACCTAAATTTGTCCAGACAATTTCAACTATGCGAGTCTACAATCTAGAATCTACAGTCTACATTTTACATGTGTAATCTGGAGGATTTTGATTTAGATTTTGTTGGGGAGCGGCGGATGAATCTTTCCATTTCAACGTCCATCCTTCCTTTTCCCCTTCCCCTTTTTATCCCTCTCTCCTCTTCTCAGCTCCGCTCTGTTCCAAAGTGAAAGTAAAGTAAGGAGAGCCTGCGGCGGAAGGGGAAAGTGAAAATAATCCTGGTGCTCCGCCTTCTCATCCCTTCGGGTCAAAGGAGTTGAAAGGAAATAAAATTCAGCAAAATTCTATCAGGGCCACTCCCTCCTCTCCCTTTTTTCTTTCTTTCTCCCTCTTTCTCCTCTCCTTTCCTTTCTACAACTTACAACCAACTCCAACTTTTTCTGGCCCTCCAAACTTTTCTACGCAGTAACTCCATCACACATCACCCATTTATTTATCTATTTACTTTGGAAAACAAGTAACTCGGTTTCACCAGTCACCATTTCAATTGTCACCAGGGACTTTACGAGATTTTGATTTCACAGTGTGGAAAGTCCAAAGTAGAAAACAAAAGCATAGATTGATATTTTCACTGACCATCAAAATCAAAAACAAAATCACATCCCAATTCCATTTCCTACAATTGAAAACAAAAACTGCCTACTGAATCCAGGAATTTCCTTTGTCTTTTGGGTAACGGTTCCTAGGATTTTTTTAGGGATTTATTCAAATTGTTTGGAGATTCAAAATCTAAAATTCAAGCGCATTGGCTTTTATTTATTTATTTATTGATACCAATATCAAGATGAAGATGAATAAACAAAGGGAAAATCCCTTTTTGTATTTTTCTATGAAATGTGTGACTCTGAATTCTAAACCCAGTTTTTTATTGGAAATTTGGAATAGAAATATTTCCATGGACTCTTTTTATTTTCCTCTTTTTATTTTTCTTTTGAGTTTTGATTTTGGTTTTGTCATTCGGTTTAGACATGTTTTGCTCAATAACAAATAACAAATCCGGTGGACCCCCCGTAACGTTTTTCGCTGTGTGTGAGAGTTTGTATGTGTGTGTGACTGCCGCCAGTAAATGGCGGCAGTTTCATGCTCTTTGCACACTCGACAAATGTTCACAAATAATCAATGTTCTGCTTGTTACTTTGCTGGAATTTTTACTTAAACTTCCCTCTCTTTTTCTCTCCCTTATTTGTTCAACTACGAACTACGAGCCTCCAAAGCACATCCATTACTTGACTACACACGCAATGTACAATATCATATAGATCCAGGATCCAGACACTTTTGACCTCTGCTCTCTGCTCCGAACAAAAACAATTCACAATCGTTCCCAAATTTCCTCTCTTTATCCTCTGAATCATTTTTGTAGACAGCTATTTCCTCTTCAGTCTCATCTCTCATCTCTCATCCTCCTTTCAGTTCAATTCCAAACTCTAGGACTCGAGTCTCGAGACAAGAAAAATCATTAGTTTTACTCTCCTTTACCACCCAATTTTTACCATCTTTTCTTTTTATAAACTTTCCATGTTTTTCCTGTTTTCAGATCTTTCAGCCTCTAATAATTGTTTTTGAAGAGAGGAGTTTAAAAAACAGCCAGATGATACAAGTAAAAAGTATGGCAAGAGGATGATGCTCACAAGATACGCTCTAAAATAAATATAATGATAAAATGAGGAAGCTCACCAGTATTAGGTAAAAATTCACAGAGTTCTGGATTACTCTCCCGCTGCTTCAAGTATTCGTCTGTGGTGTAGATCCCCAGAAAAATTGGTGTGAATGATAAAAAGGATGGCAGGATCCAAATCGAACCTAAAAAAAGCAAACACAACAAATCAGTCTCATTTTATTCATTCTTTCATTATAGTTTTTGGTTTAATTTGAAGAACCGGGAACAACTTTTGTTATTTAAAAATCAATGTTGTTTCCTATTATTTCATTTTGTTCAAGAGTGGACCAAAAAATAACCCTTAAGAAATGAATTGGAGTTAAAATGTGGAACAGGGAAAATATAAAATCTATTATGAAGGGAACATTTGACATTTGGTCTATTAATAAGCCAAAAAAGATGAATGGGCGTCACTTGTCCTGTCATGTGCTGTCTCAAAAAGAAGTACTCTTGATTCTTGATTCATTCATTTCATTTCATTTCAAGTAGAATCCAACTTCCAAGATTCAAGAGTTTATAAATAAATGAGCATGTTCCAGTGAGTGTGTTTTGTACATGGAGAATTGAGAGTTGCATTGAAATTAGTTGCTGCTGATGAGATGGTTTTATGAGATCTGGAGCTGGGTTCAAAAATGCTAATGCTAATCTATATTCTGGATTCTGGATTCTGGATCTGTGGATACCTGCTTAAAATTTGCATGTACAATCTGGAGCAGCCCCCAACTTTTGAAAGTTTTAGGTGCGTTGAAAAACAAAAGAAATGTGAAATATGTATAAAATATGCTGGAAATTCCTAATAAAAATGCTCAGTGTATAAACTTTGGTTTTGTTTGATTTTTGGTGTGCCTCTGGTTGCTGGAAGTTGACTGTAGACTGTAGACTCTTGAATGTCTTTATAAGTGAATCTGTATTGCAGAATAAGGAGGGATGAAAAAGATAGGTATGTTCTGTGCTCCATCTATAATAATGATAATACGTCATGCCAAGTGGAGCTGGAAGAAAGATATGAACAAGCAAAAGTACTACTCCAACAAAGAAAGAAAGAGAGAGAGAGAGAAAAGTGGAAAGTTTCTTTATCTTGGAAACAATAGTTTTGTCAAGTGAAATCTCTCCGGGAGTTTTGAATTTAGTTTAGAGAGTCAGCGTGTGATATTTTATGCATATCTGTGGTGTGCGAAGGAAGGAGGTCTCTCACTCTCTCTTTTCTCCCTTTTCACTCCTTTCACTCCTTCTTCCACTCTCTCACTTTCTCTGTCTGTCACTATAAACTTTCTCTCCTTCAACTTTTGTGTGTTGGTGGTGGTGGTGCTGACAAGTACAACTCCCGACGTTCAACATTCGGATTCAATATTTCTGGTAGGAGTGAGATGTGGAAAATCCATACATCCAGAATCCAGAATCCACCTTTAATACAGCATTTCCAACTTGAATTGTGTACCCCTGAAAAGGGAAAAGGGGAATCCAGTGGAATTGGCTCACTTCACTTTTTAAAGCTTCACAGACTTTCAAAACATATTTCATAATGCACCACGTCCAGAGTTTTACTCCAGCCTCAAACAAGAACAAGAACAAATGAACCAAGTCCCACCGGAAGCTTGACCTTTTCTCATCTCCCTCCACCAGAAAAAGATGAGCTCATATTTCCTTTCCATAATCTCTGTACATTTTAAAAGATGAATGTGTACTCTGAGCGTATGACATGATATCATGTTGATCCACTGTGGAAAAAAGAGCCTACGTCTTTCGTCTTGGGTGTGTATTTAATATTTAAGCTCCAAGTTTTGGTGTGGGAAGAAGGAACATCAAGTAAATTACGAGGGCCAGACGAAACTGTGTGTGTTTGAGGTGGTTTTGACGTATCTCTTGTATTTTGTGTCTCATGTTCAATTCAATATGGAACTTATACCACAAAATAGGAGACACAAGACAGAAAATAGAAGATGGAAGTGAAACAGTCTTTGAAAATTAGAATAAAATTGTATCTTGTCTAAAAGGAAATCAAATTTGGTTTGGCTTTCAAGAGACAGAAAAATAGGAAATAGGAGGGCGAAATGTTGAAATGTGTGGATGTGGATTTGAATGTGAATGTGAATTTGAATTCCAGTCTGAGCGTGAGTGTGAGTATAGATAATTCCAGGAGTTTTGTGCCGAGTTTCCAGTTTCCAGTTTCCAGTGTCTCGTGTCTCTCTTTCAGATCAACTCGTACTTTGTGCTCAGATTTTATTTTATTTTATTCATACGTATTCAGTCCCAGGAATGATTTGAATATACACAAAGACGGGCTGAACGTGAATAGAGAATCCTGCATGTGCTTTCCACCAAAGCCAAAGGGAGCAGGATTCCCTCTGTGTGATACTTTGTACTGGGCTCCGTTTGGTTGTGCAGGATACAAATAAGAGGCAGAAAGTTGAGTCAAGTGTTGGCAGTGTCTCTCTAATTGAAAATGTATTTCCATTTCAATTAGTACACTTTGTCCAACTCTTTCTTTCTTTCTTTTCCAACTCATGGATTTCCCTTCTCTTCTCTTGTGCTCCGCTGTGTTGATGGAATATTCCATTCAACTTCAACTTGCATTCATTTCCCTCCAGTTTATTTCATTTCATTTCATCCCAGTTCAGTTGTGTTCGGCTCCACAGTCCGCATGCAAAGTCCAAATTAGAGAAGAGTTTCCAACTCAAAAACTCAAAACTGAGATGGAAAATGTTTCTCTTTTTCTCCGTGTTAAAGAACTGACTTTATTCCCTTTCTCAATGCTCAATGTTTATCTCACAATGGAAAATGTGGAGGAAACAACCTGTTCAATTTTCCCTCGGATTATCACAGTTTCCGAGTTTTAGTGGATATTACAACCGTTTTTTGAATGGGATTTATGACCATTTACATTACACTTTACACTTTGGAGTTTACAGCTTCAAAAGGAGGAAAGAAAAGTGAATATTAAACCCTCCAAAATATGTTTCCATCCTATTTTCTGTATTCTGTGGGCTGTGTAGTTAAGGAAAGGAAATGTTGATATCTTGTGCTGCTCGGAATACAGAGGAAAGTCAAATTGTAGAGGGGGAATTGGGAAAAAGAAATAGAAAAAGAAGGAAGGAATTGTATTGATTTGTCTGTGGACTGTGAACTGTGAATGAGTATTGAGTATTGAATGTTCAATGTTGAATGTTGAATGCTGAATGCTGAATTCTGTGGAATTTGGAATTTCAAACTTGTTTACAACTTTTTCCAGTCATGTACAAAGTAAAAACGGAAAGCGTGCGCAAATAGCGAATGCTGAATACTGAAATACTACAACTTTCATGTGTTTCTATTTTCTATTTTCTGTGTACGTTTTGTACACGTAGGATATTTTTCATGTGTATAAAATATAAACTAGACTCTGGAAAACTGGAAACTCAAAAGTGAAACTGAAAACTCGACAAACTTTCCTTCTTTTTCCTCCACTTGCACTCTGACGTTGAAAAATTATTTCCCAAAAGCAAAGTTTTCCATGTGAATAAAACAGTGAGAAAGTCTTTTCCACGTGAAATGCAAGTACATGTGTACATTTATTTTGCACCCTGCGGTTTCATTTTATTCCATCCGCTCATTTTCATTCATTCATTCATTCTTTCATTCTTTCTTTCTTTCTTTCTTTTATTTCTTGAGTTTTCCTCTACCCGACTGGAATTATCCTAATTATTTATTATTTTGACCTTTTTCTTTGATAATTGTTGACTTGTTTCAAATTGATTTTTGGGAGGAAATATAAAACAGAAAAAAGCTTACCTATCATCACTCTGACGGTTTTATGTGTCATCTGAAGCGGATACTCCAGCGGCCTAATAAAACAAAACACAACATTCATAACATTATTATAAGAAAACATTACTAATTATCATAAAGAAAAGAATAAAAGTTGAGAAATTGTACCTGCAAATGGCGTAATATCTATCCACGGAAATGCAACAGAGATGAAGAATGGACGCGGTGCTGAAATACACGTCCAGTGAATTCCAAACGTCGCACATCACTTTCCCCCATAACCAACGACCTTTTTTTTGGAATTGGAAAAACACATGAGGATTTTATTAAAAAATCATAATTATTTTATTATTAACATTTTTGCTTGTAAATATTCGGATGAAAAATAATTGTATTGTCAAATGTCAAATGTCAAGTGGGAAATATGAGAAATATGGAGCGGACTAAATGATGAAGAGGATTCTCTAAATACTTGTCCTTGTGCAAATTGAGGATTGGGAAGAGATGAGAGGAGCTGAAATGACTCTGTGTTTGTCTCCTTCCCCTGCTCTGCCATCCCATTCTGTCATGTGTCATCTGTCATCATCTCGTACTCTCTTTCCTTTTTTTAAATGACGACTACAGACTTGAGAATTTAGAGTTGAGAGTTGAGAATTGGGAATTGAGAGGGATTTGGATGCAGAAGGAGACAGAGGAGCATTTGTAAAAAATGTCATGAGTAGACAAGTACAAATAAGTTTTGGCCCGGTCTGCAGCCAAATAAATATAAAACAAATACATCCACTTTTTCACCCACATCCAACTTTCAACATCCACTCTTCTCTCTCTCTCTCTCTCTCTCTACATTCTAAATTCTACATTCTACATTTTACATTGAAATTCCCACGTACTTTTTTAATTACGTAAATTTCATGCACACACAAAAACACTCTTTGATAATAAATAAGTAAATGCTGAAAGTGGTTTTCAAAGTACAAAGAGTTTGGTTTGTGGTCGGGGGCTCGGGGCTCTTCTGGTCTGCTCTGGTTTCCCTTTGGTCAGGTCTGGATTCTAAATTCTGAAATTTTGATCCCGCTGAATATTTTATTAAGAAAAACCACTTTTTCCCAGCTCCGCAACACCCGCTCAACTCCACATCCACATCTTTCATAAACAATGAACATGTTGAAAAATCATCATGAATTTTATGATTTTTTTTTTCAAATATTCCCTCGTCAGCAAAGAATGTAAGTTGACCTTTTCCTCTTTAATTGTTTATAAAAAACAAGGGGGTAAAACTGAGGAGCGAGGGAGACAAAAGACAAAGGACAAAAGCAAGAAGGGAATTATAAATGGTGAGTTGTAAATAGTAAATTGGCGGGGCATGTGAGAGGAATTATTTAAATTGTTGTTGTGTCACGTATTTTGTGGTTATACTTTGAACGTCGACTCTAGAATTGCTCTTGGTACACGCAGAATGTTGGATGGTGAAATTAACTGGTAAAATGATGATGATGGTTGGCTCAAGCAGAATTTGTTCTTGAACTGTGTAGTCTGAGATGTGAGATGAGGAAAGGGGGAAATACTTGATACTTGTTCTATAAAAAAGCAGTGTGTAAAGTATAAAAGGGGAAATGTAGGATAATATTGTATTAGGATTAGGACTTGAATTTGAATTTGAATTGTGTCCTCTTGATATAAATAGAGAATAGATAACATAAATACAAAATGGGATTTACTCCTTCCTCTTTTTCTACGTGTGTTTTGTGTTAACCGTGCTGCTAAACTGAACTGAACTAAACTAAAGTGATATGAAATGATATGTATACAAATGAGAGGATATAGCTATAGTTACGTGACTATAGTTTCTGACTTGACTTGGATGCAAAAGTTATAAGTTATAAGAGAGAACGGGAGAGAGCGAGAGAGCGAAAGAGCGAAAGAGCATGGTGGTTCACATGGAGTCGAGTCAACTGAAGACGGTACAAAGGAAATAGGAAAAAGAAAAATGTCAGCCTATAGCAGCGATATATAGAAATATAGTGGATATAGGTACACGTGTGTTAGATGGTGTTTGTATGCATGTAGTCGCACTCATATTCACTCTCTCAAATACAACACACACTTTCTTCTTCTCCTTCCTCTTTTTCAGTTGGTGCTGGGAGGATGAATGCATAATGGCTGGTTGGCTGGCTGACTTTATACTTGTATTCACATGAGATGAGTTTTCCTCTACACGGAATACGGAGTTGAGAATACAGAGTTGAGAGAAGAGAGAACAAGAATCAAGGAGAGAGCGAAAACGAGGAGAGAAGAGACGAGCACGAGAAAGGAGAGAGGAAAAGAGAGAGAGAGAGAGAGAGAGAGAGACAGGCCATTAAAATGTGGAAAACGCCAACGCTGCATGAGCGAGAGAGAGAAAGAGTTGGCGGACGAAAAGTGTAGAGAGTAGAGAGCCACAATTCAAGCCAAGCCAAGCCAAAGCCAAGGCAAAGTAAAGAGAAGTAAAGAGAAGTGAAGGAGAATGAGAAGGAGACGGAGAGTAGAAGAGGAAGCCAAAGGGAAGGGAATGGAAGCCAAGCCGAGTCGAGCCAAGTCAAGTTAGAGAGTTTTTTATGGCCCACCAAGCAGCTGTATCTACAAATCTTGTGTGCCAATGCCAATGCAGCACCAACCATCACAAACCAGCGCTGAGCGCTCAGCAGCAGCAGCATATTGCAGTTGTACAACAGCATCATGCAAAAGTCATGTAAACCAAGTAGCCGAAAAACGAAAAAGGAAAACGAGAAACACACTTCCGAAAACGTAAAGAGTCAAAAGAGAAGAGAAGAGAGAATAGAGAACTACGATATCCATCCCTTTCCACGACAGCCCGACAGCCACACTTATTTCTTCCTCCTTCTCCAACAACACACAACACACAGCACAACAGAAGGAGGAATGTCAAGATATTATTATTCTTTTATCTCTCTCTCAGTCTCATTCGCGCTGTATATATTTCATCTCCAACATAAAGTTCACATCCAGTCACCAAATCCATGAAAATACTCCAATTGTCATCTGATAACATACTAATATCTCTCTCTCTCTCTCTCTCTCTCTCTCTCTCTCTTCTCACACACAAACACAAACAGACAAAAGTGTTGCACACAGTCAACTCGCATTCAATCAGTCAATGAGTCACTTTTTCTGGTGGAATTGCGGAACATGAACATAAATATAAATACAAATACAACTCCACAACCAACAAATCCCATTTGAATTAAACATGAACCTCACAAACAACAACAACAACAGAAGAATGCAGAAGAAGGAAAAGAAGAAGATGTGACAAAGTAAAAGAGAAACCAAGAAAATACTTGCAAGTTTTAAAGAAAACAGGGAAAGAAAAAGATGCATAATTAAGAAACATTTGCAATTAAATGACTCTTTTCCTCTCCCGTCTTTTCCCCATTTCTCCGCTTCTCCATCCTTTTCAGTTAATTCTCCTCTCCTCTTTTCGTCTCATCTCTCATCCCACGTCACAAAGGCAAAAGGCAGCCACCTACTTTATCCTCCTCTTCATCCAAATCCTCACACAATCAACCATCAAACATACAACATAAATAATAACATGAAATCCTACATTTAAAAACTCTTGTACAAATGTGACACTAGACAAAAGACAAAAGACACGAGACACGAGTCATGTTTTGCATAAAAAGAGCATGTAAAAAAGTGGGTACCTCCGTTTAAGGACAGGGCCGCATTGAAGGACATGGCACAAAGTGCTACTAACAGATCCGCCATCGCCTGTTCAGAACAAACACAAAAGAACAATCAATCATTTGGAGCTTTGAACAAGATGAGATGAATATTTCTTGTACATGACAAAGGTTGGAATTTGTGTAGAAGGGAGAATGGCTTTTTAAATGACTTACCAGCGACACGTAGAAGTAATTTGTGAGGATTCTTAATTTTCTGTGACGCATCACGGAGACAATGACCTGCGTTCAAACAACAATCACTTTTATATTCCTCCGAACCAACATCAATGTCAAATGACAAATGAACATGGAAATGGAAATACTTCTTTCCCACTTTTATGCTTCACACAAACAAATTGTCATCATTTATGATTATTCTGATGATGTAGAACAAAAAGGAGAAAAAATACACTCGAGTTTTGTTCTCTTTTGTTTCTGTTTAATTAAATAGTCGATGGTTGGGATTATTATTATTAGAGATTCAGACTAAAAATAAAAGGGAATGAAAAGGACGGTGTCTTACCAGCATGTTCCCGATTACAGCTGCCACAATTATGCTTACGAATATCACTCCTTTTACTGACAGCAGCGCCAGCTGAAACACAAACAAAAATACAAATTAACCATTTAAAACTATTATTGCTCAATAAAATACACGGAAACAAAATCCCCACATTTTCCCCATTTTCCATTTTCCATTTCCATCACATTTCACATTACGTATTACGTTTTAGGTTGTCAAAGTTCTCTTTTTTGTGGTGTGCGGACCACAATAAAACAAATCAGCCATCGGTAACCACCTACATTTTACTTTTACGTTTGCGGGTTTTTACTATTTAAGAACTTTCACCCTGCAGAGGACAATCCTTTCTCCGTTCCCGAGACTCCGCCAGAGTGGAGTGTGGAAAATGGAGGACTGGCGGAATCGATGAATCGAGGAATAATTGAAGGAGTGGAAAAGGAAAAGAATAGAATTTCATTTCATTTTATTTCATTCTGGATCCATTATTATTTTTAGTTGTTCTCTGTCCACAATCTACAATCTCCAGATTAAAGCTGTCTCTCATGTCGAATTTGGAGCGTGTAGTTTGTGCAGTTTCTGTAGTAGTTGATGGGCTGTGCTTCGGTGTGGTTTGGTTTGGTTGGTAAGCTGTAAAAAGTGTGATTTCCTTCTCTGTTCCTTTTTCCTCGCTGATTCAGTTGCAAAACATGTAGCGGAATCCACACATAAATATTCCGACTCGCTCGCTCGTTCATTCATCCTTTCTTTTCTGTTTCAACTCGGTCTTTATGAGGGTGTTGAGAATTCAGGGAATTTCAACCAGGAACCGAATGTATCAAAGGAAAAGTAAAATGTAAAGGTTGAACAAAAAAATAAGAGGAAAGAGCAGAGACATAAAACAGATGAAGCTTTTCCGTGGTTTTTATAAGAGTTTGTAGTTTGTAGTATGATGTATGTATTTATGTGAGGATAATCCTGATGAATCCAGGCTGTACATTGTACATTTCCCTCTTACGCTCACTTTCTGCAGCCAATCCTTTTTGTGAGAAATTATTTGGAAATGCATGGAGCACTCCGCTCTGGTCTGAGGTAGATTCTGGATGTTACACTCTGAGGTGGATTGTGGATTGTGTGTGTCAAGGATGATGGTGATAGGTACACGGAAGAGAATGAGAATGAGAAACAGAATGAGAATGAGAGGGAGAATGAGAGAGAGCAAATGAAACATGATGATGGTTTAGCCCATAAAGAAACCCATCTAATCATCCAAATTGCCATTTTGAGAGGTAAAGGAGACGCCCTCAAAAACCATTCCTTCAAAATCTTACTTTTACTCGAATAAAATACAGCCAAAAGTACTTTCTCTCTCTTTTCTCCTCTCTCTCTCTCTTTTATTATTACACTTACTTACTTGCAAACACCAACACTCGGAATACAGACTACGGAATACAGACGGCCGCTGTAAAACGCAGTGCTAAAAATTTGCAATATCTAACAACTCTGATTACTTTCCTCTCGCTCACTCTCTTCATCTTCCTTTCTTTCTCTTTTTCTTTCGTTAGTTAGTGAGCTCGCTCGTGTGTTGGCTCCTTTCTTTCTTTTTACCTCCAGAGAATTATCTCACAAAATATACATATCCAACAACCACACAAGTAATCTCTCTTTCTCTCCGTTTCTCTGTGCAAGGGTAGGGACTTGTTTATTTCAACTTGTGAGCATTCCCATTTTCTACATTTCCTAAAGCTCTTCACTCTTCATCCTTTTCCCTATTTTGTATTTCTCGCCACATCAAACTCATCTTTTTCTTGAAATTTCTGATTATGTATCTACCATCTACACTTTTACATGAAGCACTTTGTATTCCGAATCACATAAAATCTTGTGTAGAACTACAACTCTGTTCTGTCTGCGAGGGTGCGTGTAAATGTAAAATCCAAATCCAAATACCAAATGCGATATATTATTAGAGAATAAACTCTTCCTGTATTTAGTATTTTACAGCAACTTTTGACTTTAGGTAGAAAATGTAGATTGTAGATTGTAGATACGAAACACATTGGGAGAACGGAAAGGTTATTTGACTCGGAAAACGGAAAATGGTCCGTGTAAAAAGTCAGAGTTGGAGGTGTGGAAAGGGCAAAAGAAAAGAAATAATGAAAAGAAAAGAAAAGTAATATAGCAAGAGTTTTTCTCCCAAATACTTTTTCCCCGTATAAATGTTTCTCTGCACCAACTTTATTACTTTATTCTTTAGATGTATTCAGTATCCAGGCGCACACAGTCCACAAAAAGTAGAGGAGATTTTGGAGGTTGTGCATATGTGTCTGAAAGGGAGTAATTATCAGGGAAAACCCGACCAGTCCACAGTCCACATTTCTCCCTTCTTTCCGCTTAGTCTACTACTGAAAATGGAGAATGGAGAATGGAAAAGGAAAGAGTTGGAAGTTGACTTGATAACTACTTGACCTGCATATAATTTTGCATATAAATCATAAATTGAGGAGCGACTTTACCCAAAACCCAAAAGTACACGGCACCTAACACGCAGTAGAACCATAAAAGTCCGTACTTTGGCAGATTATACATAACAATTTCTGTTGCGGAGTGGCCATGTACTTTGTACTCAACTCTACGTCTACCATTTCCACACTCTGTGATTCATGTACATTCCGGATTCTGGATTCTGTGTGGATGAAAAGTGAAACAAGTCTTTGGAGTTTTGTTGGTTTAATTTTGGATGGTCTTGTTTTTGTTTTCTGCTCTTTCCTCTTTTCTCTTTCCTCTTTTCTCTGGCTCTTCTTCTGATGTGTTTTGTTGGGGAAAGAAAAGTGGATGAAAAAAGTGGGAGCACCTGGAAACTGGAAAGTCTGAGACTGAGATTAGAAAATACCTTAAACTTTTCATTCCTCTTTTCCTTCTCCGTTATTCCTTTCTTATTTCTCCCACTGCGAGCTACTTGATGGAACAATCTCATCTTTTCCTTCCTCTCACTCTCACTCTATTAAATCCACGTACAAAACAAAAGCTAATGTGGATTCTGAATGCTGTACACTGTACATTGTACATGAATAAATACAGAGACTGTTACATTATAATGAAGAGTACCCACATCGGAGTAATCCAAAAACCTCCGCTCTTCCACTTTTGACTTGGAAAGTAACAGCCAAAAAACAAGACGGAAAGAGAGAGAGAGAGAAAGAGAGAGAGGGAACAGGAAGGAAACAGAATCTCCGTCTCATAGCATACTTCAAACTGGAAAAAAGAGAAGAGAGGAGAAAAAGTTATTCATGTTGAGTGACTCATTCAAATTCCTCTTGATCCTCCCCATTTTTCCCACTTAAGGTGCTTATTCATTGAATTAGGCAGAATGTGATATTATACCGTTTTATACGGAATAATTTAAAATCAATAATCCCTTTACGCGGAAGGAAGCAGAAAATAAAAGAAGAGCTACGAGGAAAAAATGATACACCGAGGTTATGCATTATACATTCCGCATTCCGCACTGTGGACTCGGAGTTCCGGATTCCGGAACAAAAGTAGTACTAATCCAGTCGGAGTGAGGGGATGGGAATTACAGGTCTGGAGGACGTAAAGTAATATAATATGCAGATATGACCACTCCTGTCTCTTCTTGTCTCTTCTTCCCTCTTCTTCTCTAATCTGACATTTCCTCCAGAACCACAAATCCCTCTTGAAATACTGCGCCCAGTAACACACACACACACATGCATCACTGTCCTCCGCATAAATCATAAATCACCCGCCTTCTAATCTCCAAAAATCCCCCTGGACCTCTCCACTTTCAACCAATGTGAATCCGAACATCTTAGACAACACAGAAACTAAGAGGCCATTTCGTATCAGGAATCATCAAGTTCAGCTCCGTCTCCCTTACTTGAAATTTCAAATCCCACACCATTTTCATTTACTTGATTTCACAGAAATCAAACTGTTCAAGTCAAAGAGTCATTTTGATGTCTAACCTCTGGATAAAATACAAGTACAAATTCAAGTATTCAAGCATCTTTTTAATCTTTTTTAAAAAACCTGTGGCGATTCAAGCTTTGAAGTGGGAATGGAAACGTGACTGATGGTTAATTTTTAATTTAGTATTTCTGTTTGATTTATGGTTTATGATTTGATTTTTGTTAAATGAATTTTGTGGCTGATGGTTCATTGGTCATTTGTGGAGTTGGTGGTACTTGAAAGTTGGTTGAGCCCGAGTAAATTGTAATCATTTTAAAAGTCCGTTTGGTTCAGATGGAATAATTCCACCATTCCACTTTCAGTCCTCGTCTCTTCCGTTTGGGTTTCCTCGTGAGCACATCAAGTCCATTTAATTTTCTAGAGGATCCAATAATGTCTCACCAGAACCTCCAAGTCGGAGCATCGCACAACACAACACAACAAATAGCATAAAATAAAATGAGGGGCACAACTGTGACTCGGAAAACTGGGAAAAGTCTAGAAAATTGTTATGTGTTGTTGTGTGCGTGGAGTCTCCTTGTGTAATAGCCACACTTAACGATGAGAATAATGATCATGACTTGGCCATCATCTTCTCTCTCTCTCTCACGAGTTGTGTAACTGGGGAAACTCTCCTCCGGTAAAAGCTCAGGCATGAGCCCTCTCAAAATTATTCCACAGTTCATCCTGTTCGTAGGAAACCCTACTTTAAATTTCAAATGCATATCTATTTGTGTATCGTCTGTCGCTCACCCTAAGCAAAAATCCTATCCGAATTCTTTTCATCTACCATTTACTATTTTTCTACATGATTCAAATTCAATGCATAAATTTTTGCTTTGGATTTTCTAGTCAAATCTCGTGCCTTGTGGAAATTTTGGATGAGATTCCGATTGTGGTGAAACTAGATTTTTATTTTTGGTCGGGTAATATTTATTTGGACTGTGGATTTGATTGAGATTCTGATTGAGATTCTGATTGAGATTTGAGACAAGGGAAAGTCTATTTTTACCTGGTACAATTTTGTGGGATTTATGGCGAGCAAATTGCTCCGCACACTTGAAGCAGTTGGATACACGAGTGTAGTTGGTGGTATAAGTAAGAAGAGGCTGTAAGCCGAGTTGATCTGTTGCTTGTGCGGTGCTCAGCTTCTGCTGATTGAATCCATCAAGTCAACTGCTGTAGTAAAAGTGGAGTATGAAACTTTGTTGGAGATATGAAATGGAGACATGTAAATGAGGTTGAAGCGGAGGCGTCTTGTGCTCCACGTAAAAGTGAGGAATAATAATGAGAAGTGGAAGCGGAGGTTGCATAATGACATGAGTTGCTTGGGAAGATAAAGATAAAGGGATGGAAGGAGAATGTTGTGAGTGTTGAGATGGGTGGTCCAGAGCGGAGCTCCCTTCAACTCGCAGGAATACAAAACAAGGGAATAAAGTTGGTCCCAGAGTGGAGTGGAGTGGAGTTAGTCTCGATTCTAGAGTAAGGCCGTGCGACGGAGGAATCACACAGAGTAACCAACGAGAGGAGGAGGACAGGAGAAAAGAGTAGAAAAGAGTGAAAGGAGACAGAAACTCGGTCGGAATTCCATTTGCCCTTTGTCTCCACCCGATTCTGGATTCTGGATGGGAAATAGAAATAGAAATAGGACGGACGGACGGGATAAAACACAAGGACGAATTTGAAAATCCGAATCCGCTCTTCTCCTTCGCCTCTCTTTTCCATTCTCCATTCTTTTCCTCTTCTCTTCTCTGTTCTGTTCTTGTGTGTGAATATGAATCGAGTTTCGCCAGTGTCGCTGGTAAACTTTCTCCTTTCTCCTTTTGTGCAGTGTGATATAATGTAATGTAATAAGATATAATATGCATGGGAATATCCATTCTCCAGTTTCTGCTTCTGCTTCTGTGTGTGGAGTATGGATCTATATTATTATAGGAATTCCTTTTATGGTGAATCTTTTATCCTCTGTTCAGTGTTCAGTAGTCAGTTGAGTGTGCAGAGTCTAAAGAGTAGAGTCTGGATTCTGGATGGAGAATGTGAAATATATGCATGTCACCAAAATGCTCTTTAAATCTTTCCCTATATCCACTCCCTATACTCTGTACTTTATTCCTGTGCCCCTATATCCCTATGTCTCCCTATACCCCTATACCCATATCCACACACACACACTTTAGACACTCTTCTGAATCCAGGATTTTTCCGTCGGAAACTCCAAGAAATCTCTCTCTGGGTTCTTTTCCTCCTCATCCCATTCCATTCCATTCCGTTTCATTCCATTCCACAGCCATTGAATACAGAACGGAGAATGGAGAATCCAGATCGAGTCACTGTGTGAGGATTTTCTGTGCAATTCTCCTCCGTCTTCTCCTTTCTCCTTTTTCGCCTCCTCCTCCCAACTAAAATCAATTTTTTCTGCGTACACCACAGTTCCTGAATGAACAAGAGGAGGAATAAGAGAGAGGAGAGAGAGGAGAAAAGAGTGAGCTGCATGAAAGTCAGGAGGAAGAGATATTCATCCTATGCAATCCCATTCTGTCCTCTTCTTGTGTGCAGTGTGCAGGTATCACCACATCCACAATGTACAACATTTCACAGGATTCACAACTCAGGACTCAGACGGATGAACCTCGCTGTATTAAAGACCAAAGGACACTCTTCCACTCTTTTCTTCTACTCCACACACCACCTATATCACTTATTTACACTCGCACTTTTACCCTCCACTTGGCAAATCCCCCGTCCTTATTTCACCTCTTCCTCCACTCCCAACATGCAACACTCTCCTCTCTCCTCTCTCCACTCTCCACACTCACAAACACCAACCAAAATCCCTTCTTGTTCTTTTTCTTTTTTTCTGCTCGTGTACATTCTGGAGTCTGCTTGGATTCTAGATCCAGTTCCTGGAATTTATAAGTGTGCACCTCCAATCTATGTCTACAATCTACATTCACAATTCACAGTCCACGATCCAACATCCAAGATCCAGAGTTACAAAACCAATTTAATTCTCTCCGCCTCCTCAGCTCAGCTCACAATTCAGCACACAAATGAAGGCTTTGCCTCCGACTTCATCTCCGAGAATGGACATTGGACACATTCATCCGAGGAAAAGTCATTCGCCCTTCCACTCCAGGAAATCACAAACAGTCAACAGTCCGCAGAGTCAACAGGCACCGGAGAAAGGAAACCTTAGGAAATTTCATGCACAAGGGAAAATCTCAAAATTATACTACAAATTAAAACTAAAGAACAAGAAGAATTCTTCATTTTCCTCTTTAATGTACAGACGGAACTCATCCGGTTGTGCAGACAAACGCACAGAACTCAGCATACAAAACACAGACAAATATTAGTTCTGAATTACTTTCTCCAGTTGTTGAGCTTTTTTCTGTTTTGAGAAAGGAGAAAGGAGGAAAAGATAAACAGCGAATGAGCAGTGAGGATGAGTTTTCACAGGTAATTCCCAGTTTTCAGTATTCAGGACTTTACTTTACTTTGATGACGGTTATGAGCATACTTTGTGTTTTTTGGATCGCATCCGCAGTCTCTCTTCTCTCTTCTCTCTCCTGCAGAGTTTCAAAACTAGAAAACTGGAAACTAAAAGTACAAGTGGGAAAATGTTTCCATTATCTTTTAACTACCAACGGATTTGGACGAGATGAGATGCGTTTCACATACATTTTGTCTAGTAACATGTTTTCACACTGTTTCTATTTTCCGTGTTCCATGTGAATGTGAATGCACACTGTACTCTGTACACTGTATATTGTGTGTACTTGGAATCCTGCATGCATATTTCATGTGGATTGTACACTGTACGTGTGCAATGTGAACAGGGAGCAAAATGACATGTATTCTGTGCTGACGAGTGAGGGAACGACGGCAGACGGCAGACATAGTCAGAAGGAAGAAGGCAGAAGGGGAAAAGGAAATGAGAAACTGCTCAAAAGTTGAACAATTTAAATTTTGTTCCCGGTTCAGGAAAACTTTGTCTTGTTCCCTAAACTCAGACTGTCCCAGTTTTACCCACAAAATTACACTGGAATAGAATTTAGAATTTACGAGGAAAACTGACAGAGACAAAATAAAACAGAGCCGCAGAGGAGAGAGGAGAGCGGAGTGAAAGGTGAAAGTACTATGTACACACGTGTGAGCAATTCAATCCACAGTCCACAGTCCGCACATGACCATTCCGTGTGGACAATTCTACTGTCCGAATGCAAATGGAAATGCATACATACTCCTAATTCCTACTCACATTCAGCATCAGACGCAAATGCAGCTGGGATCCACAGGCAAAGAGCAAAGACAAGTTGCAATATTTATGACGGCTTACGGAATAATGAATAGACTTACACAAGACACGATGTCCACGAACCACGATATTCAACAAAGCAAAACAAAGGGAAAGAGCAAGAGAAAATTGTGACTGTGGACTTGTCCTCAGCCTACGAACAATGTAAAAAGGACGGGAAAAGAATCCGACTCCGACTCCACACAGACATTCCGACTCCTCTTTTCTTCGCCTTCCTGTTCTGAACATGGACATGGACGTTGGACATGGAGCGGGCAGAATAAAAAACATGACATGTGTCTCTGTCTGAGTGTGTGTGTGTGTGGACTGACAACCAGCCAGCCGCAAAGTAAAACTCTGTCCGTCTCTTTTTCCCCCGTCTCCTGGTGAACGGTGGACGGATAACGGTGAATGGGAAATGGGAAATGGTAAAGTTGTCGGGGAGAGGATACAAAGGAAAATGAGTCCAAGATGAACATTTCAAGATGCCAGAAAAGGTACAAGAGGAAAAGAGGAAAGAGAAAAGAGAAAAGAGGACGCGGACTGTGTTTCTCTTTCTCATTCTCTTTTGTGTGCACATGGAAAGAGAAAAGAAGCTCATGAAAATTCTTATCATGACAAAATTTTGAGGAAAATTGACCCAACGGACTTTGCTCAACTACCAACTTTGCTTTCTCTTTTTCCTGATGCACTTTGGACTTTGGACCAAAGACCTGATACACAATGGAGAATGGAGAACAGAAAAGAGCGAAGCTCTCCAAGTACAAACTACAAACTACACGAACTGTACGAACTACGGAATCAGGACGACGGATTATGGACCGAGATATTCCAGAATAAAAATTCTATATGCATCTCTCCGCTGTCTCCGACTCCACTTTTTCCAGTCTCCAAAGTCTCCGATATTCCATCTTTCCTTCAGCTTCTCTCTCCATCTCCCTACTTTAGTTTCTCTCCGCTTTTTAGTTTTTCTATTATTTATATATATTTTATTACGATTCTCTTTTCTTTAGAGGGGCTCCCGATCACATCCACATTTTGGACATGGAAAAATTCAACACTCACGTCAAGTTTTTATGGAAAAGTTTCAACTTGAGAAAAGTTGACTGTTGGCTGTTGGCTGTTGACCATGATGAGCAGACTCCTTGTTTTGTTTTCCTTTGTCTCGTTACTCGTTACATTTCACATTTCAGTGGGTCCCCGTCTGTCATAAACGGGACGTCTTTTAGTCCACTGTCGAGTCTGATATCGAGGAGCCAGAGCCGTTCTTTTCCTTTCTTTCCTTCTTGATCCCGAGTTGTCTACTTTTCACATTTCACATTTCTTACGGAACAGGGAACACGGAAAATGAAACATGTAAAAGATGTAAAATGGACGGATCGGGAAGGTAACCCTCGGGATCCATATTTACACAAAAACTTGAAAGATTCTACATAAAACTGCTCGTAATAGCTCCTGCATCACGCACAAGTCGAGTCGAGTCAAGTCAAGTGCGAGGAGCAGAACAACAGAGAACCGAGAACTTGAAATAACAAATATTTATGTCCTTTTAAAGAAAAGAATTTCAAAGAAAACGCATCCAGCGTCGAGTGTTGAGTGTACTCACAACTCACAAGTAGAGCGTAAATTTCTTGTATTACAACAAAACAGAAAACACATAAAATATAAAATATACTCTATTCATGTTTTATGTTTCACGAGACGAAGAAGAAGAAGCAGAAGAAGGAGAAAAGATTACTCAAATTCTATTCAGTTGCTCCAAGTCTTAGTCGTCAAGTATTTTATCATATTTTTCCTCGCCGTTTCCTACGGATACTTTTTTCTTTTATCACTGGAAATTTTGAAGCCGGGAGACGAACAATTTAGTTTACTCCAATGAGTTTTCAGCCCCCTCAAGAAATAAGGAGTTCAAATGCTTCAACAGAGATGCAAAATGCACATTGCACAATTTCCCATTTCCCATTTATTATTTATTATTTCTATTATCTAAAGCAGTAAAACTGAGATTTGGAAACTGTAGATTCTACATCTTTGATTTTTTTTAGATAAATATAAACTTTTAAATTCCTGATGACTGCACCCAGGAAAAACATGCACATCCACAACTTGCTCATTCATGACTCACGACAAACATGAAATATTTGAAAATGCATTAATATTATTTTATGAGCTTGTGTTTTTAAATTTGCCAGAATTCATATCTGTGTTTATGATAAAAGGGTAGAAAAATAGTAAAAATCCAGTAAAATGAATGTGTGGAGGTCACAAGAATAAATATTGCCCATTGAGTAAAGGAATGAATAATAAATAAACAAGAGTGAACTCTCTCTGGCGAATCTTTGTTTGTGCTTCTACTTACATTTCCAGTTTTTACTTTTTACTTTTTACAAGGACCGTCTTTTATCTTTTATCTTTTTCCATTCTAGAGGAAGGAGAGGAGGAAAACAACTCGAGAAATGTAATAGTCGAAATTAAAAACAGACTTGCGAGTTCTGGCAGTCAAAATACAAAATATCCACTTTGCTTTTACTCTAGGATATTTTATACTTTCGTACACTATTTTTAATGTAGTTTTTTCCTTTGTACTCTGTACCCAGAGATGGGAAAAGGGATCATCACAAAAGGCAACCCACGGAGAACCCATGAGCATCTTTTGTATTGCGTAGCATCTTCCTCCTCTTTCATTTTGGCACTTGGAAATCTATCTACAAATATCTAAACATTATTGTCTGCTTCTAATTTGCAAAAACAGCAAACAGGAATGAGCAAATAATCTGCTAATGTTTAAGAAATTTTACTATTTACTATTCACGCATCTTTTCGTAATCGCAAATGCGCGAAATATTCTAGATTACGAGACTCTCTCCCATCTACACCATTTTCTCATGATCGTAATCATCGTCATAATAATTAGTTTTAAAACTCGGAAGTGGGATAATTTGAATCCTGAATTTGACAGATTTTTGATTCCTTCCGTTTTCCCCATTTTTTGCTTCCATTTTTACTGTTAAAACGTGAGTCCATAAATTATAATTTGTAATCTTTTATCTACAAAAGTATCTTGTTCTTTATCTTTTTATCTTCTTTGGATGAGTAATGAATCATTAATATTTCCTATCCCTTTCTTTTTTCCAAATTCCAAATTCCAAATTGGAGTGGAGAATGTTTGTGATGGTTGTTGCCGTTTGGGATTTTGTATTTTGGGCTGGGAGTTGACTGATTTTGGTTTCTACTTGATACTTGACCTTTGACTGTTGACTTTTGACTGCTGACATATCCTCATGCTCCTTGGTAATGTGGAACGGACAGGGCAGTGTGTCTACGTCCAGTTCCTCCACGTAGAAAAGCGGAGGGAGGAAACATGCATGAAAATGCTACAGACGTCTTGGTGGGTTGTGGATTGTGGATGCAGTGACTGAAAGAGCGGAATATTGGATGAGATTGAAGTTGGGAGTGGAGATAGAAAGAGAAGGAGAGAGAAAGAGAGAGAAAGAGAGAGAGAGGGGAGATGGAGTGAAGAGTGAATTGAGTATCAGATATTAGGTATGAATAGAGTGAATGCGGACTTAAGAAGCTGTAGAAGAAGGGAGAGCGGAGTACGGAGATCTCTAAGCTTGAAGAGAAACATGATAAAATATACGGACAAAGTGTAGTAAATCTTTTAAAGACCTTCTGTATCTTTCCATCCATCCACGTCTCTTCCTCTTATTCCCACTCTTCTCTCTCTCTCTTCTACCCTTTACTATATTCTTTACACTAGTCTGGAGTCTGTGTGTGGTCGTATTACCAGTTAGAAGCACACACTTTGTTGTCTTCTCTCACTCTCTCTCACTCTCATCTGTTTGTCTTTAGTTCGGGGCTCCTCCAACTCCAACTTTCTCCAGCTTTCTCTAGACTCCACACTCTACGCTGTGGCTGAGGTTCCTTTTGGTTACTCCAAATTATATACATATCTTTTCTCAGCTCCAACTCCAACTTAACTCTTTAATAATGAGAAACGTCTTATTGTCTCTCAAGCGGCTAAATTATTCTTATATTCTACCATAAGCCCACTTCTCCTCCCTTTTCTTCCCTCTTTTATTAGTTAAGCTCCTCTCTCTTCCGCTCTTCTCCTCTCTCTCTCTCTCTCTCTTCTATACTCTCTCACAAACTCCACTATCTACTCTTTACTCACTTCCAACTCGAACCAACTCAAACCAGAAACAGAGACAGAGACGGAGACGGGAAATTATTTTATAAGAGTAACTAAACTAAAGGAGGCACTAAAGTTGATATTCCAGCAATATTTAATGCGAGTCACATAGAAAATGTACATGTAAATAGAAATATCAAATCAACTGATTTGTCCGCCATCCCACTTTGTCTATAGCTTTATTTTTACTACACTGTTTCACCAGCTCCACTCTGAACAGAACCAAACTACAAAACTACAAAACTACACAAGTACAAAAGTACAAAGTAGAAAACATAATAGATAATTCCTCCCATAACTCATAATTCCTTATGCTATCCTCCTTTTAATTTCTTGAAATATCATGTAATTGTATCTACTACATTTTCTCAGCTCAATCTTAATCTTCAACTACCACGACCAACGAACAACGAACAACCACAACTACTCATTTTTTCATCCCATTTCTTTCTTTTCCTCCGACTCAATTCATTTGCATTTACTTTCTTTAACTCTTGAAATCCACTCCAAACTTTACAAACTTTTCAAATCCGTTCAATTCCATAATCTCCATTTCCATTTTGAATTTCAGGGACGACGATCCCCCTTTTTCTATTAATCCGTCATCACTCTTTTTACAGCTGTCCATAAATTTAATCCAAATCTTTAAGATATAAAAGAAAATAAAGAAAGAAAAGCACAAAAGATTCTAGATGATGAAATGTTGTGTTGGTGTTTATTTGAAATTTGAACCAACTTGATAACAATAATAATTGTTATAAAAATTAAATTATTATTAATAATTTGTGTCATGTGAGGCTGTAAGTAGAAATAAAAGTGGATCAAAAATGAATTATTACATGTGAAACAAAAGGAGAAATTAAGTAATGTTGTTGCACTACGAAAGACATCCGACTGCTGTTAAACTTGTGAGTTTGAGTTATGAGGATTAAAAACTACAGATTATGATTAAAGGTAAGAGAAAACAGCAAACATCGCCAACTGCGATATGAATTGTTCTCTGGATCTCTTTTGACTTTCAAAAGTAAATATCACACATGAAGAACAACTGGAAGAGGGAATTCAATGAGACACTTTCATTTTGAATTTGGAGTGGAGGAGAAAGAGGATTCTATTTTATTATGTGATATTATTTTCTTGCTCCTTTTCACTCCAAAATGAAACCTGTTTAAATCTTTGATTAAAATACTCTTTTGTTCCTGTTCCAAACTGTCAAAGTCAAAACAGGAGCCGGAGGAAAATGCCACAAAACACAAAACCCGTTTCCTCGGCTGTGGTAAAGTGTTTACATTATGTATAATATTTATACCGGAATTCACCGTTCACTTCAGCCTTTTGTTGTTTCCGTCTCCGTCCCAAATCTTCTCCTTCCTCTTCATTTCTCTTTCAAATTTCCAACAGGATTTGCTCCTTCTTGTTTTCTTTCACGAGTGACGAGTAGTTTGCATTTCCCTTGGTTTTTCAAAAATACCATAATATTTTCCTTTCCTCTCTCTAATATTTTTTATGGATTTAATTTCCATCCGTTTTCATTAAAAATACAAAAGTGGTTGTTTGCTTTGGTTTGGTTTTGGGTTTTGCGTCGCGGAGACCACGCAAATACTTTCACAAAAAGTATTTCCATTTTTGAGTAATGATGAATGAATTCATAAAAATAATAAATAATGAGCCGCTCCTTATTTTCCCAACTTTTTCTTTTCAGTGACAAAAGTAACTATTTTGTATTTGATATTTACTAGAGTTTCGGATTTCCGATTTTCGATTTCCGATCCTTTTATTATCCTCATTACTCATGACTGCAAAGTTAAAATTGAGGGTGACTCACGCAGTCGAAAGTCGAGAGTCGACATTTCAACAACTTTTTGTTCAAATGATAATCATTATCGTCACAGCCTTTTTTTTGAAAGACATTTTTCCTCGTTGCCATTTCATAGTTGATTTTCCATTTTCCAGTTTCATGTTCATTGTCTACGGTCTGTCAGTTTTTGGTTGTAAAATGTATTGATTTTTATTGATATTTTTCATTTTGCCTCTTCTTTTCTTAGTTTATGTAAAAGAGTGTGGAGGACTCACATTTGCATTGTGCTCTCAGATAAGAGTGTATAAAGTATAAAATGGTGGGTTATCATTATTATTATTATTATTATTGTACGATTTGAGAGATGGTTCTTTTTCATTTAGAAAGGAGATTAAATGCGTCATTTCTTAGTCAATTCTTGGTCGCTGGTTGTTCCTTCGGTGGATGTGGATGTGGATGTGACTGGGGAAGGATTGAGAATTGAGAGTTGAGAGTTGAGATGGGAGGGAGAAGAACAAGAAATGAAAAGTTGTTCAAGCTGAGAACAAGTCAAAAAGAAGAAAGGAAAATGGGAAAAGGGGAAGAAAGCTCTAGACTCTGGAAGATTTTCAAGACTCGGAATTTGAGAAAAGATTCTCTTTTCTACTCTCCTCTTCTGTAAACTTCTTGATGAAGCAAAAGACGACAGACAGACGAAAGACGGAGAACGGAGAAATAGTATAGAAAGAAAGAAAGAGTAAGAAAAGGAAGGGAAGATTATTTGTTAGCTTGTGCGCGATTTTGGGATGAGTAAGAGAAGACAGAGAAAAGAAGAGAGAAGAGACAGGGAAGAGTGGAAAAGAGTGGAAGATGCAGGAGCAGGAGCAATAAGTCAACAGCTGTGCTCGCTGTTCAAACTGTCTCTGTCATATGTGAGTGTGTGTGTCGCTGCGTGCCTTGAAATAAGAAATAGAAGTGGATGGCACAAGAAGACCAAGAACAAGAAGAAGAAGGAGAAAAATTGTGAATATGTATCTTTCTTACTCTCTCATGTGCTGTGCTGTTCGGAGTGAGGACGATAGAAATAGCGAGGAATTATTATTATTACATGACGTTCTACCATTTTTCTCTCTCTCTCTCTCTCTTGTTCTGTGTGTGTCTGTCTTTGTGTGTTTGTGTGTGTGTGTTCAAGTCATAATTCTTATCTACATTGCAAAATTCTTCATTTGACCTCGTTTTTTTTTCTCTTGTGTTTTATGTGAGGTAGTATTAAAAAATGAAAAAGAGTAAAAGAAGGATATATAAGACATTACAGGTTAGGCGGATGTACATTGAAGATGGAACAAGGTAGAAGATAGAAGATAGCGTGTAGATTGTACAAGGTAAAGCGTAGAGCGTGGAGCGTAGAAAGAAGAGAAGGAGAAAAGGTAGGTCGGGTTCGCATTGGATGTTAGAGGATGCTACACACAAATATTTTATCAAAAGGAGTTTCATCCCAACAGGATTTTATTTATATTCATAGTTCACAGTTGACATTTTGAAGGAGCCAAGAAAATAAAATTATTATTAGTAGTATTAAATAGTCCGGCCCTGCCTGCTCTTCTTCTTCTCTTCTCTTCTTCTCTCTTCTTCTCCTCGCCCCGTCCCGCTGTCCTTCTGTCATACACACTAAAAAAGACGAAGGAAGAAACGAACGAGGATGGCGGCGCGGCGTCATTGAGCTTTCAAACACAAACCAAAACTATTTTTTACATTTATGAGTTATATATTTTCTGTATGTACATTGTGCAAGTGCTCCCTACTCCTCTCTCTTGTTCCTGCATCACTTACATCCCTGAATTTTATTTTTACTCTTGTATTTTTACTACACACAAAATTTCATTTTTTACCGATCCAAAATCCTCCTTCGCCCATTCGCCATCTGAGTACTTGTTACATTGTGCACAGTCATTCAGCTCAATTCAATTCAATTCAATTTGGAATGGATTCACTCGGAATAAATAGAGTAAAATGACGTCACCGACTCTACATTTTCCAACAGGAGGAAAACCAAAAAATAGATAATTTCAGCTCCTACACAATTTTCATCCATCATATTTTCCTGCTTTATGGAAAAAGTATCAAAGTTGTTCTACAAGTGAAGCGTGAGTCTCGCTCATCCACAACTAAAACACTCAAATCTCACATTATCCCGAATCCCGAATGCAAAAGATGACTTTTCACTTTTCTTTTCTCACAAATATTCTACGTGTATTTTCCCTGTATCAAGATTTTAGATTTTAGATTCTGGATGACTGTGTAATTCGTAGATTAATTTGCTTATGGATTCTCTTTTTTATTCCGGGGGCTTAACAAGTTGGCGCAGTACACCATGAAAATCTCTCGTGTCAAATAGAATGTAAAATATGTAAAAGAAAAAAGTAGTCAAAAAGTGTGATTGGTGTGATATTCCGACTCGGAGTTTCCTAGAGAGGACAGTTGGAATCCAAAATCCACAAGGAAGAGAATGCAAAAAGATACTCGGGATTCTTTTCACGCCCTCAACTCGTGTTTTCGAATAAATTAGCGGATAACCACGCGGGTGACAAGGCTTATTCAAAATGCTCTGGGCTGCAGGCTGAGAAGAAGAAGAGCAAGTAGGAAAATCCACTCTCCTTCTCATTTGAGAAAGATGAAGACGAGAACGCGGACTACATAACATTGACTAAGATGATTTTCTCCATTGTGATGCAAGTGAGTCCGTGAGAGGAATAGCTATCCACATGTGACTTTTCCTTCTTCTCCCTTCTCCACGTTCGATTCTCGATAGACAATCCACTCTGAGTTCCTTCTCTCGCTCCTGGTCCCGTGTGCCACATCCAATGTGCAGTGTGCACCGTGTATAAAATATGGAGGACAGAAAGGCAGAAAGGAGAGGAGAAAAATTTGAGTAGAGCGGAATTACATGACTCAATCCACAAGGACATGTTGACAATCTGAGAGACCAACAGGAGATCAGAGTCCACCAGACCGAGTGCATAAAATACACAAGACAACATTCACCATTCACCATAAATCCTAATCCCTCACAGCACAAGTGTAAATGAAACACGCAAAATGACTGGGAATTAATGGGTTTCCAGTTCCGAGTTCTGAGGAGGAAAGAGGAAATATCAAAACATGACTTTTTCAAATGCTAAAAATATTTCAAGGCAATCCGCAGGATTAAGTCAACAGTCAAAAGTCAAAAAGAAACTCAAGTCAAATGAAATTTTATATTTTATATTTTAGACTTTAGAATTTGATCCACGTCTACGACTACGACAAACCACCAACTTGAAAAATCCTCCCAACTCAAAACTCACATCATATTTATCATTCCTCCAAACTCTCAACTTTAAAGTGTAAACATTGTAAATAACCTCTCTTGATAATCTCTACTTTCTGCACTATAATTCCTACAGAACAAGTTTTCTCATGATTCCTGTTGGATTTTTCTCAAATAGT
The DNA here is from genome assembly GCA_019776565.1 of Sminthurinus signatus. Taxonomy (NCBI): domain Eukaryota; kingdom Metazoa; phylum Arthropoda; class Collembola; order Symphypleona; family Katiannidae; genus Sminthurinus; species Sminthurinus signatus. The sequence continues at coordinate 47,078 of JABASP010000193.1, forward strand.
TTCAGCTTTTCATCTGGTTCATTCTGAACCGATGAGCGAGTGTGGAGATTGTATTGGAGATTGGAGATGCACGTGTTCTCTCTTCTGTTTTCTACTCACTCAAATCACTCAAAACTGACAACTCATAAAAGCCCAAAAGTGAAACGGGAAAGTTGATAAAAAAATAAATAAAAAGCACAAATGAGCTCAAAATGAATGAATAAACGGCCATAAACCAGGTTCAATGTTGAAAGGTGTGTGAAATATTTACAGACTCAGGACACGAGGAAATTAAAAATAGGAGACGAGTTATTTACTTCTTCTCGCTCCTCTACCATTCACCATGTGTTGAGCCTTGAATCTTGTTTCTTTTTTCTTGTTTCTGGAAATAAATGGTTCTTTTTTAATGTGCGGAAATTGAGTCCAATCCGAATTCAACTTTGATTTGGAGTGTGAGGTGATATTTAGAAATAGATACTCGGAATTTCCCCCTTTTCCATGTAACACTCTTCTCGCGTACTTTTCTGCGATCAATTCGTGTTTTTAGTTTGTTAACAGAAAAATGTGTGTTTGTAAATAAAATTTTATTAGCCTTCTCCTCTGCTCGGCATTCCCCGTTTTCTCATCCTCACTGCAGTACGATATTAATACTTAATACTAAATACATGTTTGCACATGGGTCTGCAGTGTGTACATAATACAAAAAAATAAGAAACAAGGAGAAAAAAAGGGAAAAGATGCGAGAGGAAATGTAAACATGAGGAAATAAAAATAAGAAATTGCTCTTGATGCTCTTAAATGATTTTTTTTCAACCTTTGTATCTACATCTCGAATCTCTGACTCTCGCTTTTTCTGTTTATTTGGTATTTCTTATTTACTGTTTCACTTTTCCTTTTTCCCGGTGAATATTGAAGGAACCTTTTAAAAGTCAAAAGTTATTGGTGAGTTGTGGGTTAGTTTACACAAAATCATAATCATAATCCTAATCATAATCATGTTTACCTTTACTCGGGCTTTGTTCCACTTCCGACATGAGCATGAAATTTGATTATAATGGATTAGGTAAAAGGTAAAGGATGGTAAAGGAGAAAGGGAGGAAACCCGAGGATGAAGTTCCTTACATAAATAACTAAGAGGAATCCAAATAAGAGCAACTTGTTTCCTAATGATCCCAAGATTCCAGATTGTGAATTTTAAGGAGGAGCAGAGAACTTTGACATGGAATAAGATGCTGACGTAAGGTAATGTGATGTAATGTGATGATGGTTTAATAAATAATTAATTAGTGGATTAATGAAGGGGAGAATGAAGGGGGGCAGGGTGAATGAGTAATTACCTCGAGCGGCGGTGTATCAGGTGGATCTGTGGGGAGAATCCGATCCGGGATCGTCATTCGGGTAGTTGGCATTGTTGTCTCATTCTCCAACTCTGACTCCACGGACGGAAAAAGGGTTTCGGTGAGCGAAACTGACACTGAATCGTTCATTTTCAGCAATTTTCTCCAATCACCACATTTTTCGGTTTCATCCACATTCTTTAGTTGTTTCTTTTTTTTATATTTACTTTTATTTATTTATCCCTACATTTTCAAACTACTTTTATTAACATCACTTTTACATTTTATTATTTATTCAAACAGCTTTTTTATTTATTTTTTAGGTGTTACACTTTTACATTTTCACTTTTCTTGTGGTTCACATCACGAAGCACATTTAAAATATGAAGCACTGATCACATCCAAATTCAAATCCAAATCTGAATCCAGGGACTTGCTTGTTCTTTCAGTCTTTTTAATAATACTCTTTTTTTAAATACTTCAGCACCTGGAAAATGATCTATGTTTGATTTTTTATGATATGAAATACACAAAAGAGCACACTCAACAATCGAGACAATTATGCAATTATTTAACAACAACAACAACAATGATAATAATAATATTTTAAGCTATTATATTATTAAAATCTCTGTGCAGTTTAATCATGTCAAGATGAGGAAGAGAAGAAGAGCACAGTTTTTCCCAGAGCTTTTATCTTTAGTTTTATTCCTGTGAAAAATCCAGCTGGGAAAAGAATCACTACACTCGAGAATTATGTCTACAAATTACAAGAATCCGATTCTGTAATCCCATGTTTACTTTCCCTCTTTGTTTCCATGACGATCATTTCACTTGAGTTGCCATGGGGATCCACATTGTCACTGTCACTGTCATTTTAATTGTAATAAAAAGAGAGAACAGAGTGATTTTTTTGGCTTATATTGATAAATGTAACACTGCACACATCACTGGAGTTGGAACTGGAACTGGACACTGAACACTCAACACTCAACTCTGCTCCTTTGCGTCCTTTTCTTTTTTTTTTATTTTCTTTTTTTACTATTTTTCTATTTTTGTTTTCAAAGTGGGAAAAAGAGGAATTTATCCGACGGCAGAAAATTGAACGGGGAATAAAGTCAGAAAACGTGTGGTTTTGCCGTTGTTGCGGATTTTAGGCAAGTGGAGCTCCTCGTCCGTCATAATAGATCATAGACCATAGACGCGACCCACATGAAACATGGAACATGAATCAAGTGTATTTTTGTAGCCAGAGGATCCTCAGACTCTTCCTCTCCACTCTCAGCACAGTTGGAAGATTAACATGAGATGGAGGGATGAAAACCAAGTTTGTTGAATTATCACAGGTGGAAGAGGAGAGCGGGAGAGCTGTAATAAATAAATAAATAAATAAATAATAATAAACACACATGAAAATGAGATTAGAGCTTTCTGCACATGAAAGTAAACACAAAACAAAATGTACTAAATACTAAAATAGAGAAATACACACGACGAACTGTGACCTATCTGTGAGTTGGAGGACAAAAGAGTGATTCAAACAATCTTTTTCCTTTCTGGTAACTATTTCCGCAATCTTTCATGTAATTTTTTTCCCCTTTTTTTACTCGTCCTGAGGAGATGACCTCAGGTCATTTTCCTGCAATTACATCTGCACAATTAAATATCGTAAAGTGATATTTAATATTTAATGGATGTGAAATACTAGAACAAGAACAAGAAGAATATCTTTCTTTGGTGCACTTATTTTTTACGAGTTTCAAGTTGGCTTGCTCAAGAGAAGGATTAAAGTCATAAATAAGTTTAAGGTATTCCACCTTTAACTTGTTTCTACTCTTTTTCTTTTATACTTTTTTAGCTCCAACTTTTGAACTTTTGTTTTTTGATACTCTTTGGAGACTCGAGATGCTTGTTCATTGTTCATGTTTCATAATTGCAGATCTTGTTCTGTTAATTTCTTGTCCTTTTTCAGCCGACGCTGTAGAATGAAGTAGATTGTAGATTGTAGATGCAACATGAATGTGTAAAGTGTCGAGTGTAGAGCGGTAAGACATGGAAATAAGAAATACAAGTGTGTGGAGTGTGTAATCAGTGCTCGTAAACAGGGGGAAATGTTGATACTTGATACTCTTTTATTTTGCAGGGTATTTTTCAGGTTCAATTTGCTTTGGGGATTATTTTCATTATTATTATCATTATTATTATTATTATTACACAAAGACTCACACACTCTGCTCCGATTCTACTTCCATCCTATTGCATAAATATTATCCACCCTCTATGATTTAAAATTCGCCATGCATCCTCATAAAAATATACAACCAAAAAATGATTTTGTAATATTTCAAGCATTTCCACCTTTTGTTTTACATCAAAAGTTTATGTTTCGTAATTCGTAATTATGAGAAATAGGAAAAAAACTGAAATGTGAAATGTGTGGAGTGGGATTTGGAAAGGGTTTCCTATGGTTACGCAAGTCATTCGAGTGCAGAAAACATGTACCTATTGTAGTTGACTATTGGACATGAGATATTATTATGTAAAATCAAGTGGAGAGTTTACGTAAACTATGAAAAGAGTATTTTACTCCTTGACTTGGCTCGACTCGGCTCGGCTTATGCGATTAGTTAAATTACCTAATCAAAAACCGTGTACAGAGTACAGTACATGATCACAACAGAAGAATATTTGAGGCTCGGGGACAGGGAAAAATCCTGACATTGATTATTCAGTCCAAGAGCTGTTTTTCCTGTTTTTTGCATATAATTTGTGACTCATGTCCTCATATTAAGATTTAACTGAGTATTTTACAGTGGGATTTAACTAAGTAATCTGATCCCAACAATTGTAACTCTTGGCCCTGGAAACAGATTCTGATTGAGAGTCCGTTTTTAAAGGATGGAGCAGAGTGGAGCACATGGAATCATAACCAGAACCGTAATCGCAGTGATAATGACTCACTAATTATTTATTTGTTTGTTTGCTGGAGGTCAGATTGAGATTGAGATTGAGGTGAGGTGAGGGAGGATCACGTGATCACATTACACACATCCTGGGAACTGGGAATTTCCAAAACGACCACCACTTGAATCCTGAATTATTATTTTAGAAAAAAAAGAGTTCAAGTAAATTTAAATGTGGAGGAGAGACAGACAGAGACGATGATGATGAAGATGAAGAGAGGGAGATGAATGCAAGTCAAGTCGAGTCGAGTCAAGTGAATGAAATATGAGCTCGTGTTGTGTTGTGGTGTGCATAAAAGTAGTTTGTTGTCCTTACACTTGACACGGGCTCAATTAAATGGATGAATGTGTAGTGAATTTATCAAAGTCCAGCGACTAATCTGTTATTCCTCTCGTCTCGTCTCGTGTTGTGTCGTGTTGTGTGCAAGTGGTGTGAGTTGTTGGTCCTTGGTTGGTTTTCCAGTTGAATAGACTCCGACTTGGACCTTTGTGTCTTGTGGAGGACGGAGGAGACAGTTGGATAATGAAATAATTGCTACCATGACAATTGAATTCCAATCACTACAACTCATGCACTACCAATTCACTCACTTGTCACTTTTCTTCACACTGGACTCCTTTCCTATCGATATCGTTTTATGAACTTGAAAAACGGACGTCCCTCCAAAAAACGGCACCCGAATCTCTCATCTCACTTTTCACTTTTCAAAAACTTTACTTGTAACAAAATTCATCTAAATCCTTTATAATTGTTGTATATCTTGTACAAACAAATAACTTTTTGTTCTCTCTCTTTTGTCTTTTATTATTATTATTATTATTATTTTCCTGTTTTTCTTCCCTCTGTTAATATTATTTCCATTCCACTTTCCACTTTTTTCCACTTTTACACTCCGATTGAATAGAGTTTATTTATGATTATGATGATGACACATTGAAAAGAACCCTCTTTTTAGGATTCCCAAACAGAACAAAACAGAAGGGGGGAAAAAGAGGGAAAAGAGTCACTTTGTTTAATTTATTTATTTATTCAGAATTCAGATATAAAGTCACAGACACTCGCACTCGTTGGATCTTGGTTTTTTCTTTTGTCTGTTTCTTTTTTTGACTTGACTTGTGTTGGTTTTTGGTTTGAGGATTCACAGTCCAGAATTTAAATGGCTGCACAAATGAGTTGTTTATGATGAGTATTTATTTGGTATTATTTGTTGGTGGTTGTGATGCGCTGGAGTGGAATGCTGGGACTTGGTGTGACATGGAACTCGCAGTAATAAATCTGGATGAAGATGATGGTGGTTGTAAAAAACAAGTGACTGCACATTTACGGCGCTCGTAGTTTTAGTTTTAGTTTTATTTAGTTCAAGTTGAAGTTGAAGTGTTGGTGCTCTATTCAGCATTTGTGTCTTGTTCTTTTCTGTCTGGTGTCTTGTGTCTCCTCTTTCTCACAGCTCAAACCAAACCAAAGGAGCCAACTCAAGAACGAACGAACGAACCAACAAACGAAGAAACTACTAAATAAATTCGAGATGGAAGCAATAAAAACTGAATGTGGTTGGTTCTATATTTGTGATGGCTGGAGATTCCTATTTATATCTGTGTTCTCTTTATATTATATTCAAGTGTGCGCCCACATACGCACAACACAACACAGAATACAACGAGACTTTACTTATCTGATATCATTATTATTAATTGTTATTATTATTATTGCCGTTGGATTGGATCGCTTATTGTTGTCCTCCTCGCTTTACTCTCCTGATAATTGGTTTGTTGCAGTTTCTCTGTCTCTGTCTTGAATACTCCACTTGGAATACGCTTCTCAGTTCCTCGGTCCTAATTCCAACTCCTCACTACTAAATACCAAATACTAAATACTAAATGCTAACTCGTAACTCGTAAATGATAATAATTATCAGTCAAAATGTAGATAATCGATAATAATTGTCACGTTCACAATCCCTTTTCTCTATCCCCTTTTCCTTTTTTTCTCTACTCTGTGGTTTTTTTACACTTTGAAAAAACAAACTCAATACATTTTATTAGGAAAATTCTTCATATTCTTTTTTTCTATTCTACACTCAATATCATTTGTCTTTTGTTTTGAATTTTGAATGTGTAAAATGGAAAATGTAATAATAATAGAAAATTTAAATTTTTATTTGATTACCTTTTTTATTTAATGTTGTAATAAACTGAGTGTCCTTTGTGGTTTTGATGAATTGTATTGTGATGGGGTGAGATTTTGGAGCTGGATGATTTTGTATACAAGAGTAAGTCAGATTCGGATTGTCTTTTTGTACAGGTAAGTGTGAGTGTGAGTTCCTCCACTTCCTTTTCATGTGCGTCTTGTTCTTGTTTTCGTTGGGTTTCTGTTTTCCACCACCCGATTTTAATGACAATGGAGTTGAGTTAACCAGTGATTTGAAAATGGAGTGAATTTAAATGTTTGAGAGTGAGGGGTAGGAGGATGGAGGATTTTGGATGGTGGATGGTGGATGAAAAAAGAAGGGGAACGGGAACAAGAGCAAGAGTAAAAAGGAAGAATGTGCAAAAGAAGAAGTGCACCAAACAGTTGTATGATAAGTATATACTTTGAGAGCAAACCATTGACTGACTGACTAAAAGGACTCACAGCTCACAGCATGAACACTGAGCACTGAACATGTACGAAGTTGGAGTACGAAGGAGCAGAACAGAAGAGAAGAGAGAGACAAGAGTGTAGCTTGGCTTTGCACAGATATTTCCTCTCTTTCTGCCTCTGCTTCTGCCTCTGTTCTACTAGTACAGCTTTCCTATTTCGCATGTAGAATTTGGACTTGAGGCTCTACTACAAGAACATTAGTAGGCGGCACCATTCCATTCCATTCCATTCTCTCTTCTCTCTTCATCCTTTTACTTGTACGTTTTATTTCTATTTTTTTACATCAGCACCCGTTACTTTATTTAAATCTCCATTTTTTCCTCCTTTTCTCCTCTTCACATTATATTTTATACGCATAGGAATATCACAGTAAATTTGCATACTAATATTTTATACATATCTATTTTATTCCACACATGACATGACATCTCACACCTTTTCTCCATAACATTGCAATTTGCAATATTGTTCAAAAAACCATAAACTCCACACCACTCTGCACTCTGCACTCTGCACATTACACATCCATCCATCTGCATATCCAGCCATTACACAAAATACAGACTACGTACACATATCTATGATAAAGAACCGAGTCATAACGACTTCACACTTCATCAAATGCCAAACTTGAAACGTCAAATACCAAATGCCAAATCCCAACCTTTTGTTCCTCAACCTGAAATCTCAAATTCTAAAACTCTAAAATTCAAACACGCTGTACTTTCACATTATGCACAAAACTACTTTCTTTCCTTCTTTCTTTAAATTCAGTTGGATCAATAGCACAGTTTCAGTTTTCAATGGAATGGAATTCAACAATAATTATTATGCATGACATTTAAGCTAAATTTGGTTTGGTCTGAGAGCAGTGTGGAAGATTTCAGTTCATTCAATACATGTAATGTGCAATGTGTAATGGAACAACCAGAAAGAAAAGGTTGTGAGAGTGTAAATTGTTATGATTTTTATGGTGACGGGCTGTTTGTTTGTGAAGGCCAAAGCCAAAGCGGCAGTAACTAATAAATAATTAATGATTATGATTATTAGAATGAGAATCGGTCCATCAGATTCAATGTCTTGAAGAATCATGTTGGCACATGAAATTCCAGTCTCCAGTCTCCAGTCACACCTTGTTTCACGTTTCGTGTTTCTTGTTTCTTGCTTCATGCTCCGCAGCATTTGTCATGTGTCATAAAAATGTTTCAGGATTTTCTGGAATCTGGAATCTCTCAGAGTTTCAGAGTCTCAGACAGCGGCTCGAAAATATGTGAAGGAAGGAGCGAAAAGAAAAAAGGAGTAATGAGCATCAAGTTGTGAATGACAAATAGTGCCATTTAGTAATCAGGGAGCCAACGGAATGATGAAACCATCTAAACGACATAATAAATAAATACACAATATATTATTTATTCCTTTCCGATTCTAATAATAATAAATAATAAATAATAATACGCATCAAGTTTGATTCCTCTTCAAAATCATGAACATTTTTATTTGTACTTTTTACTTTTTGTACACATCCGCATGTTACAAGTTATAATACAAAATCCGACAAAATACAAAATATAAAAGCAAAGGTACGGCCAACTTCCAACTCCGAACCACACAACAGAGCACAAACACGCATTCAATCTCTGTCTGTCATGTACACTCACCATCTCCAATCTCCACTCACCACTCACATCAAACAAATCAAACAAGAGAGAGAGAGAAAGAGAGAGACTCCGTCGCACACAAAACACACACAGATTTTCCATTGAATTGAATTCAATCCTGTCCCATTTCATCTCTTGTATTTACAGTATTTTATAGAATCATGTGATATTTATATTTATACCTACTTCCGTACGTAGGTAATCCAAAATAAAAATGAATGAAAAAAATGCATGGAAATAAACAAATAACAAATAATAATAAAGTGTGTAAAATCAAATATGAAAGGTGAACAGAGGAAACTGTTGTGCGTAGGTATTTATAATATTTTATTACTTGCATTCAAGTTCCGTTTTTAGTACATAAAAAATAACATTGGAATATGTATTATTTTATTCATTTACTTGTTACATGTTATTTTTATTTTTAGTTGGTGGGTTTTTTTATTTATTCTCGTCCAGCTACACCATACACGTTACACGTACAAGTCACTACATAATATAGTACATAACTTGAAACCAACAAGTAACAAGTACAGTGAAATGAACTTAGCTTTTTGGTGATGCTATTTACTTACTCATACTCATTTTTATGTTCATCTTCTCCCTCTCAACACTCAACACTCTTCACTAGCTGTGGTATTAGTTATTATTTGTTATTTATTACATGTAGTAATTACGATCAAGTGAGTTTATATCGAGGAATGAGAGTCGCAGCCGTCGACCTGAAACCTGAAGGCAGAAAATAATCCATAAATGATGTCATGTGATGAAATGATGAGATGAGACAAAAAAAACTTATTCATATTCATATTCACAGACTGTGATGTAAATTAAATGCACAGGAACAAAAAGAGGACTAGAATATCACTATTAACCATTTCATTCTAAATTCATATAATATATTCATATAATATATTTTATGATTGTGCGTTGTACGATATCCGATATCCAAAACTACATACATGTTATATTTGGTGCTGTCTCGATGGGAAATTCTCAATCTCATCTGCTCTGTGTCCTCTGTCATTAAATAACTCACACTCAAATAAATAATTCTAGATTCTAGTACTAAAAGTTCCTGCTCTGCTGTCCCTAAACACTCAACACTCAATAAATATTTATCGCCGATCCGGACTCAAATTGTGAACAAACTATAGACATTTTATCCATTAATTACCATAGTTTATTTCCTTCCATCTCCCTTTACACACAACACACCACCACCAAACTTTTTTCAAGATGAATTATTATTATTATTTTGGATTATGGACTTGTTTTGCACAGTCCATCATAAAGGATCAACAAATTTCTTTTGAATTGTTTTTGGTGTGTGGTGATTCATTTTTGGAGTATTCCATATTTTTGTTTATATTTTTTCTCTGGACTCTAAAGTTTTTCTGATCTCAGAGATTTTTTACTTTTCCACTCAGCACCAAAAAACGTGCGCGCATTAGAGTTTAATTTTTGTGAAGATTTTGCTCCAAAATAAAATAAATAGAGACTCATCTTGAAAATGTCTTTTATACTTCCTACAAATAACAAATTATATTAAGCTATGATGTAACATGTTATTATTTATTATTACTATGCTTTTTTGCTAGTTTTGATGTCACAATCCCTTTGAGCAGCAGACACAAAATGTAGATCAGAATAACTAATTAAAAATTAAATAAAAGGATAATAATTATAATTATTTTCAAGCATGCGGATTGTCATTAGCAGAAGATAATAACTTTTAATTTTTTACACGTCCATCTCTCCAAACCTGCTGTTTTGTTTGGAGTTTGGTTGTAGTTGTGATGTGAGTTTACAAGTCAAGTTTTATGTTGTACTTGGGATTAGTAGGGAGTAATGAGACAAAGTGCACATTTGAAGACAGAGGATTCATTCATTCGTTCATTCATCGGTGCATTCAAGCATGGATTCAAAAATAGGAATGTGTTGTTGTTCTAGAGTGTAGTGTGTTTTGTGTAGTGTGTACTCCCAAGGAGAGTGTTCCTGGAAATTAAACCTCTTCTTCTTGCTCTTTTCTCTTTGCTCCTTCTTCCTCCTTGTTTTATTCTTCTTTGTCTTCCTCTTTTTCTTCCTTCTCTTGAGACCGACGGCAGAGGATGAGCTGTAAAAACTCCAAGAGAAGGAGCACAGTGAACTATGAAAAGGGAACAGTGAACAGTGAGCGAAGCATGTGAAATGTAAACCATGTGAAATGTCGTGCATGTAGTTATTTTTGTAAAAATATGCACAACATGAACCAGTCTCTCATTTCATCTGTTTTGTATAATGCCTGTGCATATTATGCACTGCACTTGTTGTTGTTGTATTTCTGTTGTATGTTGTGCATTGAGTGTTGTGTGCTGTGTGTTGTGTCGTACAAAATGAGCTGCTACATTTGTTTTTGTAATAAAATGCTAATGTGTTGCAATTTGGAATTCGGAAGAGTTCAAAATGAGTTGAGCATCATCCGAATTTCCTCTTTTACTCCCTTTGTTTACTTTTTACTTGTCCATTAAATCTGTTTGTCTGTCTTTACTCTGCACTCTCTTCCGTCTCTCTCACTCTTTATTTAGTCTTTAGTCTTTGCTGTGTGCATGTAAATTTACATTTCGGATCAGAATTTGCATTTTGTATTTCCATGTGCAGAACAATATTTATAGTGGATTCTTTTGACTCTTTTGACTCTGTGTCAAACACTTAAAAATGATTTTTTTTATCCGTTGGTGTTGATAGTTGATTTGTATAATGTGAAGCAGCCCGAAGACCGAAGATTGAAGATGTTCCAGCTTTGAAAGTTTCCGATTCATACAAAATACAAAATAGACGAGAGAAAGAGACAGAGTAAAAGGAGTAAAAAGATAAATAGTAAACAGAGTACAGACTTGCACTCGCACTCAGTTTCGCACTCGTCACACATGACACATCACAAAGTGCACACTAAACGCTAAACACCAAACACCCGTGTCATTTTACACCGTGTTTTCTTCACAGTGGTTAGTGATTAGTGATTAGTGGTGAGTTACGCTGTACACTAGACACTCTAAACACTAAACCATAAATTACATCATCCATTTTCATCTTTTTGCCGCCACACTCTTTACTGTTTCAATTGTGTTGAATGTTGAATCTCCTTTATTTTGTTGCTCATTTCCCTGCATGAAACGGAAAAGGGATGAAGAAATCAATGTGCTTTGGAAATAAAAGTACAAAGTACAAAAAACCCATCTCCATCTGTCAAACATCAAGTAAACACCAAACACTAAACACATAAACAAACAAGTAAACAAACAGAAAAAAAAGACTTTTCCTCAAAAATAATAAACAAAAGAGAGCACAAGAACCATTTCAGATTTCATCAGATTGGATTCTTTTCAGAATTTAAACGGTTCATCTCCTGTTTCAAAGACAATAGCGAGAGCGACTCAATACTCAATATCCATTTCTTTATCCATCCCTCCTTTCATTATTAGTATATGTCTGTATTCTGTATTCCGTATGAAGTCATGCACAAACAAGCATAGCATGTCACTTGATTCTCCATTTACATTATGAACGCAGCTCTAAAATCCAAACTGCACATCAACTTTTCCTCCAAAGCACACGTAAAACATAAAACAGCCCCTGCCGTTCAATTACATGAGTGTAACACAATCTTGGGTAAATAAATAAACATGGATCATGTGATACAATAAATAGACACCTCGCTTGTTCCACCAGATTCTCCTCAGCATCCGCGTGGTGGTGGTCTAACAAATAACAAAGCACGTTGAGATTTCGGGTGGCTCTTTTCCCAATGATAAAATGAGTGATAAAGCCGAGATACCTACAGAATACAGACAACAGAAAAGAGGAAGATCAATTACAAAATCAAAATAGAAACTCTCTCCCGATAAAAATTTCCACACTCTGTAAATACAATGATATTTTCCAATGAAAAAGGAACAAAATATGTACATATTTTGGTACATGGAGTTTATTTTAAATTATCAAACATTCATTCATTCATTCCTTTGATGTTTCATGTTTGGTGTTTGATATTTTACCTATCCATGCTCATAGCTCGATGCTCCATGTGCACACGGTCGTGTTTTCCTTCTCTGTCGTTTTGAATTTGAAACAATCGGAATGATATGTGATATGTGATGCATGCCCCAATTAAATAATCTATTATTGATGTTTGCCCTTTCTCCTTTTCTGGATTTTGGGCAAAGCTACTGAATGGATGAATAAATGAATGAATAAATGAATGGAGTGAGGAGTGAGCGAAAGAGTCGGTGGGTGAAATGAGGATCCCTCCGAAATTGTGACTTGTGACTTGAGACAATTGACAGTTCTCACACTAATCTGTAAAATATCTGCTGCATTTGCATTATCAGGATTGTAGTCGGAGTTTGTGGGCTGTGGACCAGTGTCAAGTTTGGAGAATGTAGAATCCCTGTGTATACTTTGTATTGTGTGTGCGTTGGTGGTCCTTTCCTCCGTTTCCTCTTCCATTGTTTCCTCCAGTTCCATTTCCAACATCTCTCATCTCTCTTCTAATACTGTCTCATCCTATTCTCTTTTCTCTTTTCTCTTCCATCCCATTCTACTCTGTTCCATTCTCTTCTGTTTTGCTCTGTTTGATGTGCAGTGTGGGATTGTCCAGGCAGTTTTAGATGTTTAAAAAGTGCTCATTTGTGTGGAGGGAGAGCGAGTGACTGGGTTGAGCTGACAGAGGAGTAGAGAAGCAGAGCAGAGCAGAGAGCTGCATGATCATGATTGCTTGGATATATCCGAGGAAGCAAGAGCAAAAGCAAGGAAGCCTGGCTTTTAGGGTACCTTGACGCATGCTTAATTGTGAACCAGCCGCGAGTCAACTTTATCTCCGTGCATTGCTCAAAAGGAGAAAGAACGAGAGAGCCACAGAGAGAGAGAGGCAGAGACAGAGGAAGGATAGAGCCCTGAAAAAAGTTCGGAGGCGAAAGAAGCCGAAAGAGAAAATCAATATGACACACATATTTCATGCACACACACACTCGCTCTCTCTCTGTCTCTCTGTGCTATACTTTGTTGTTTGGTTCTTGGCCAAGAATCCTGTTCATGTACTGAAACTTTTACTAGCATTGTAGAAAGATAGAATTTGGAACAGACAGAGAGAGAAATGCCAAAGAGAGAGAGAGAGGTTGGTTGGTTTTAGAGTGGTAAGTACGTGAGAGAGAGAGGTAGAGAGAGAGAGAGAGAGAGAGAGAGGAGGAAGGTGTGCAGTGTGCAGGAGCAATGTGGATGGATGTGGATGGAGGCTCTAGATTCTAGATTTGTAGATAGATACGGACGGAATAGGGAGTATATTAGATAGTTATAGGCACGTACTTGTACTTGTGCTGGGTATTACAGGGTTTCTCAAAGAACATCCACAGACTTCTCATCTTGTCTCTTTTCCCTATCTCTGCCACACTCAGGCTCGGATATAGAACGTGGAACACTAGAGGTATAGACAGACATGAGATGGAAGATAGAGGAAACAATCCCATCCTCATCCTATTGTACACACTCATAGATATCAGTCCCAGCAGAAACTTGAGTATTATTATAGGATTTATTCAGCAGAACACACAAGAGTGAGCAGTGAACAGTGCACATGAACATTACCCTTTCTCATTAAGTGCTAATAATTTACTTGATTACGTACACTACCATTACTTTTTAACCTGGAACGCTCATGTCTCCTCTGTCTCTGAACCTGAACCTGACTCTGAATCCGAATCCTCATCCAAATGTGGAGATACCTTTAATTTCACCACAGTCTCCTTAATACTTACTCCAAGCTCAAAAACACATCCCATTCATTCCTATACCTATGATATTTACTTACTAATTATTATTACCAATAAACATTTTTATGCTACAATTTACATGTTGTGCATAATCCAGAATCCGAATCATGATCTGTAAAAGAACGCACACACTCATCCTACCATATTCATTACTCGTACTATAAAATCCAATTTAAAAGGTACACAAATAAAAGCTTGTTATTTCTTATGTCTACAGCCTGCAGATTCAGACTGATAAAAATTATTGTAAAAAAAGGACTGTAATTAAAAATGCTCGGATGGGGTATCCGCATAAAACAATCTCAACTCTCAACCAGGACGAACCACGAACGACAAAATGGCCATAAAAATGACAAAAACCAAACCATCGGAGACTCATTAGGATTTTTCTAAAATTCCAAAATTGATGATACCATCACATTCCTTTCATTTTTTTTGTTTTTATTGTTGCTCTTTCTCTTTTCCAATTTGGTATTTGGTACGGTGCAGGATGCAAAGGATGCAGTGCATACAAATAATCCACACATGATATTTGATACATTTGTTTGGTTTGGAATTGAAGGAGGTAAATAAAATGTGGAATTTTATTACGTCACGGGGTAAACATGGAAAAAAGTATCAGTGGGAATCAAATGGATATCTACAATCTACAAGTATGTAGATAAACTATAGATACTGTAGATACAGCAAGAGGAAAACATCTCGGATAAATGAAAAAACTTTCTCTCTTTTTTTTTTACTTGACTTTCTCCGTGGAATGGCTCTGTTCTGTTTCTTGTAATCTACATTCTACAGTCTACCGTCTAAAGACTACATTTTGCAGTTTGCAGTCCAATTTCTCAGTTTTATACACACAATCTCTTAAATTCTGCAGACATTTCTTCTTTCTTTTTTCTATCTTGGAATTTAGACTTGATGCATAACGTATAATGTAGACATAAGTTCATATGTACGTGTGTGTTTGTGTAGGAGACGGAGAGTGAAATGATGTGCGGATGTCGATCCATTTTACATACATTTTTATGTACATTCTGAACACTGAACACATCACACGCATCATGTATACATACATTAAATATAGATTATTTGGGCTTTGCACCGTCCGGAAAAGTTTTTTCTTTCCTTTTGCTCCTTTTTGCTCCTGGCCTGGACTTTTCCATTTCCAATTTGAATTTTTTTTTTCTGGGTAGAAATTTCATCGTGGAGATTGGGAATATTAAGACACGCACAAAACACATAACACATAACCTTTCTCCCTCTCCCTCTCATTTAATCTGGTGTGTATATATAATATATACTTATGCACATGAATAAATGAGTGAATGAATGTGAACAGTGAACAGTCTTAAAGGATTTCCCTGCACGTGAAACTTCTTGGATATCTCAAAACAGAAAAGAGAAAACAGAAATGACCGCAGTCTTTGGAGGGCGGAGAATAATAACACCCAAACACAAAAAATAATCCAACTAAATACAAACAAACAACTGGAATTCAATACACGCGACACACGACCTGCGATTTACTTGATACTTGATACTTTTATTCATCGTAGTAATATGCATATATGCATGTACAATGCACAATCTACAATGTAATAAGGGATAAGGAGCGATCCACGAGCACCCAACCGATTTTGTCACGATATTTTATTTTTAGTTTTGCAACAGTCCGAAAACTTCTTGAACCATCCTCCTCCTCCGTTTTCTTATCCGAAATACACAGACAACTCGGAGTAGTATTACAAATTATGTTGTCACGTGGGAAAGTGTAGGAATTCCCAAGTTTCAATACAATACAATACACTTGTGATCTTTTTTAAAAAGAAGACAACTTGGTCCATTGAAATTTTGTGTAATGCAAAATGTACACCTTTCTACTAAAAAAAAAACATATTCCCAATTTTTCTGTGATTTGGAAATGTCATGGATTTTTAGAGGTCACTAGAGGAAACGACTTTTTGTCAGTTCAGTCCATCGTTGTAGGGCAATCTAGAAAATACCACTGTATAATTACATCCACTTTTGAACCAATCGGGATGATAAATATGCCCCAACTAAAAAAAAATTACTCACAATGTCACAATCAGAATTCATTGGGACATGATATAATATTATGTATACTAAAAATTGATGGGTGTTTTTTTATTTTTGGTTTGATCCTGACAAGTGTAGAGGTTTTATATTATTTTTCTTGCACTTTTTCATGTTGAAATAGTAAAAAAAAATTGGGCTGGACGTAGAATGTGCATACATACATGTAGTACATAATACATATGTGTACAGTTAGAAATGGATTTGATTAGATTAAATTTCGTCCATGCATATATTGCGTGTTATTTTATTACAAAAATTCCACCTGTGGTTGATGATGGCCAATTTCAAGTCCGTAATTATTTCTGTGCATTTTGTATATATACATGTATGTCAATAGAATGTAGTGTACACTGTACATTGTACATTGTACACTCATAAATAAATATCCATGTTTTTTTATAGTTGTTATGTTTCTTATGATATTGCTGCATACAAAACTTAGCAGCGGCTCATTTAACTTTTTTTTTCATTTTATTTGGAGCAAACCCAAGAACCAAGAACCAAAAGAGAGAAGAAGAGGAAAGAGAGAGAGACAGAAATCATGAGATCATGACGAGATATAATAAGCTTCCATTACGCATTCTATATAAATAATCTAAATAATAATAATACGGCTGTGTACTCTGTAGTTTGTAGTAGTCTCATAGGTCTCTCTGTATCTGTATCCGTATCATTTGGATGGTAGGCGTTTGTTCCTTTTTCTTCATTCTGCATTCCCTTACTTACTTACTTACTTACTACTCCAACTTTTTTATAGCACTCAAAAGAAAAACACTATGAAAATATTTTTATAAGAAAAAAAAGTTTCCGTGCACTACACATCATAATCAAAGTCTTCAGTCTTCAGTTTCGCTACACATCTCATTCTGATGGAACACGGAATTACATGTACATAAATAATATCCATCTTTTCCACTGTTTTTTTCTCCTGAATTTTCCCCTTGTTTTCTTGTTGTAGATTATTCCAAATTTCTAGAGGAACTCGTATGTGCTATGTGCACACAATTTTTTACCTACCTACCTAATGTACTACTTAAATGTACCAAAACTTTCTTCTACAAAATATATAATGATTGTTTTTCCTTTTTCCATTTTTGTTGTAGTAAATTCCATATAATATGTGTACAATGTACAATGTACAACCTACACATGAAACATGTATCATGAAAAAATAGTATGGATATATATTTAAAAGTAATATGTATATTATGTGTATAGTTCTGCATGGATAAAAGGAAAGGAAAAATGTCATTAAAAATGTATATAGCAGCTATATTATAGCTACTGTGATTAAAAAAGAAATGATATTATGAGTCCGAATAATATACGTATATATAGTTAATTATTAATTTCTGTAACAGCGTAAGGATTAGGAAACAAAAGAGAAACCCTGTTAATTGTTCAGTACACATTTTGTTTGGATGTGTAACTTTCACTGACATCTTTGAAAGATGATGGAGAAAACAAAATGCCTTTTCACATCTAAACAGTATAGGATGAGATTTTTCTATTTTGTATATTATAGCATATTGTGTATACATGTGACTTTGGTAAATATGTATGATATGTATATTATATTTTTTTCAACTATGTATAACCTGAATCTTTTTAAATATTTAGTATGTATACTCAACTAAAACATAACTACGTATTACTTTTATTTACTTTTATAAAAAAAAGACTCTCACTTTCTCATTTTCCCCGTGAAATAATACTTTTACAAGATAAATATCACATGATTTCTCATATTTTAAGGTTTTTTTTTTTAATTTCTCAATAATTTTGATTACGATTATTTATTAATAAAATAACAGAACGTTTAAGCACCTTTTACAACTGTATACACATTTTACTAATGTGACATTTTTAGTTAAAACTTAAACGTAAATGTAGTTCATCTATGTAAAAAAAAATTCGCAAAGTTGACGATCATAGAAAGGATATCAAATTCAATGGTTGTGTGGTTGTGTGCTGAAATGCGAAATCGGCCAATTTTTTTTTTTTGCCATTTGCGATTTACCTAGTCGTGTATCGCGTATCGTGTTTTATGTAACACTTATTTAAGTAAAAGAGTATAATATACTTAAATAGGAGTGTTGTAGTTAAATTAAATATACCTTCAATATCTTCTGTTGCACATGTGTTGAAACATTAATAATTTGTGTTCAAGCAACAATAATAATTGTGTACATTGTATCGAGTATTAAATAATCCTCAACATTCTCCTCATAAACCATGGCTTTAAATTCTACTAGAATTCAGGTACTTACATTTCAACAATTAAATATTATGCATTAAATATAAATATTATTTAGATACCATTTAGATATTTTACTCCTTCTCCAGTTTCCATATTATTTTAAAGTTTAAATACATATATTTTGAAAAGCTACTGCATATACATATAGGTATGAATTAAACATTTTTCTCCCAATCAAACATCAGTGTATTGTTTTTTTGGAAAAAAAAACGATCAAAACAAAAGCAATCATATATTATCTTAGATCTTAGTATTTAATTTTCAATTTTTGTAAGGTTAACAATCAGATTCAAAAACCAATGAACAATCAATCAGGCATCAATCAGTATACGGATGGTGTACTTTAGTACTTTATATATATATATATACTTTATGCATGTATCGTGAATATATTATTATTATATATTATATAGTTGGAAAATTTCCATTATATTCTTATCATGCAAAGTTTCTCGTTATAAATTATGATTAAGTTTCATGTTATATTTTTGTGTGTAAGAATGTTGTATATGTCATATATTTAAATACATCAATATTCATTTCTTCACATTTCTAGTTTATATATTACTTAGATATTCAATACCAAAATATTCTAATAATATTCTCGTTATCTATATTAGGTAGAATATTCTTAAAGAATAATCAGCTTATTATTTATGTATATATATGTATTCTGATCCATATTTGTTCATGTACCCCGATGCCTTTTTTTTGTTCAACTTTTTTTGTCCCTTCTACCTTTTATGCGATAAGACATAAGACTAATAATTCCTTCCTTTTTTTTGTTAGTTGTTAGTAGCATTCCAAACTTACTATTGAACGAGAGTACTTAAACTTTTAAGTTCTCTCACACACAGAAGTAAAGAAAATAATATTCTTTTCATATTAAAAATAAAAACTATGTGTTCTTCTATTTCCAGTTCCAAAAGCTTGCTCGTGAACTTTTCAGACGTAATTTCTCCGTTTCATCTGCAGTTCAAGGAAAGCAAGTAAGTAAAATCAATTTTTTTACAATTAACTAGTTAATAAAAAAGTATTTAATTTCAATTTAATTGATCATATTTTTTCTCTGTGTATTGATTATAAAAGATTATACATATTATTATATATTATATTATATTATAGGGTCATAATTGTAAAGATGTTTTTATCATGTTTTATATTTTAGTACATAATATAATCATAATTTTATACATGTGCTTATCATTTTTAGGTAACAGTTCGAGATGCCTTGAATTCGGCTATTGATGAAGAAATGGAAAGAGATGAACGTGTATTTATCTTGGGGGAAGAAGTTGCACAATATGATGGTGCTTACAAGGTAAATTGTTAATTTATTTATTACTTTACATTTAATAATATAATATACGTATTTAGTTCTTAATAATATTCCTTTGGTGTCATAGTGTATCATTTTTAAAATAATTGCTTAAAAAGTTATTTTTATATTTTGCTATGTACATATTATCCTATGTACGTATGATATATTGTAGCTTGCTCAAAAATATCATGTCAATCATAATATTTAAAGTAGTAGAGCATTCCAACTTTTTTATTCTAATTAGTTGGAATGCTCATAACTAAGGAATTTTAGAAGAGATGAATGCGTAATCAGTAGAATATTCCCTTATCTCTCTCTCTCTCTGCTTGATCACTTTTATTGTACAATATAATATTATTATAATAATGAATAATATAATGCATTACTATAATACACATATTAAAATACTCCATAGATTTAAGTACAAGTAGGTATATTTAAGTTGCTTTAAGAAGATAAGTTGTAGCCTATACTAATGAAATTTAAGCTGAGAAAAAAACACACTGTAGTTAAGCTCTTAAAGGAGATACCCTATACTAAAGCTATAGACAATATGCATACGAGTGTATATATGTATAATATATAATATATAATACACAGTATTTCAAGGTAAAATATCATTATTTTTATTTATTTATCTATAGATCTCTCGAGGTTTGTGGAAAAAATATGGTGACAAAAGAGTAATTGATACACCTATAACAGAAATGGGGTTTGGTGGAATCGCAGTCGGAGCAGCAATGGTACGTATATAAATATTATTAGTTTATATTTTACCATAAAATTATCATGTTGAAAAACCATACCATGCATGTAAAGTATAATAGTTTCAAATAGTGTGCTCAATTTCTTCTTTCAACAAAGTTAAAATGTATTCTTTTCATACATGTACAATTTTTTATGTTTGTAAAATTTTAGGCTGGACTCAGACCCATTTGTGAGTTCATGACATTCAATTTTTCTATGCAAGCCATAGATCAAATCATTAATTCCGCTGCTAAAACTTACTACATGTCTGCTGGAGAGGTAAAATAAATCATAAAACAAGTATTATAATAATTAATAATTATGTATCCTATTTTCCATGATGAATAATAATTAGTAATAATACTTATTTTATGTTACTTTTTTGTACTTACATTGATTTCAAATTAAGAGAATAAGAAATAAGATGTTAATTTTTCTATTTAATTGAATTATTATTGTTGTAGGTTAATATTCCCATCGTATTTCGAGGTCCTAATGGGGCTGCTTCCGGTGTAGCTGCTCAACATTCACAATGTTTTGGAGCTTGGTATAGTCATTGTCCAGGTTTGAAGGTACATGTTATTTCTATATATATATATATATATATCTTTATTTTGTAATGTATCATTATTAGCTATGTAGGTTTATGAGTTTGGATGTGTAGGAATTGTAATTGACTGATGTATTGTATTCATAATAATATAGTATACAGTTTTTCAATACATATGTTTTCAAGTAAATGATGTATGTAGATATGTATACATAGTGAAATTTCTTGTATGTGTGTGTTTGGGAACAGGTTCTTTCACCATACACAGCAGAAGATGCTCGAGGATTACTGAAAGCTGCTATAAGAGATCCAGACCCAGTGGTATTTCTTGAGAATGAAATTCTCTATGGTTTACCTTTTGATATGTCTGATGAAGCTTTGTCCAAAGACTTTGTCATTCCCATAGGAAAAGCTAAAATCGAAAAGCCAGGCAAGTGTAACGACTTTCTTCTTCTTTCAATTTATTTATTTTTTCTCCAAAAGGGATTTATTTCTTATAGTATACATTTATACATTTTTTTTTATACATATAGCTGTATAGTAAATATGTATAATGTATATACATAACCAAAAAGAGGAAAACAAAGATTGTATAGCTATTTTTTTTTACAATATGTGTAATTTTATTTCGGAATCCCTTCTTTTTTTATTTCTACAACAATCCTCTTTGTATTACCTTGATAGTTCTATAATAGTTCTCTCTCTCTCTTTCACAAAGATATTTTGTGTTTCTTGTTTCTATCTACTCTCTGTTTGTTGTTGCTTATTCATATTTTGATTTATTCCTCCTTTTTCTAGACCAATAAAAACCATGATGAACAATGTATTATTGATCATATTAGAAGATATATATAAAAGAAAGTTTTGTTTTTTGT